>KE371008.1:947778-961232 GCA_000418225.1 Zizania latifolia
GGTGGCGCACTGCTCCAGCGATGGTGACCCAACTCCGGCGAGCACTTCCCGCACCACTTCTCCTCCCGACGGGTTGCATCTAAGCCTCTTGCATGCCATGTGTTTGATTCAATGTCTATAAGTCCTTGATTTTCAGATTGCACTATAAATATTTTATCTATGTGTTCTAGTGCATTTCAAATGTTTGTTAAATTGCCTAAGAGGTTCCAGAATGTACTTTATATGTTTGATGAATTATCAATGAAGTCACACATCAAGTGTTCGATCATTTACGCATGAGTGCTTTGTACGTGTCTTTTTCTATAGAACGTTCGTTGCACTCGTGAATGCATTTCGATTGATTGTTTAGCACTTGTCTTTACTTTGAGCGATTCTTTTCGGTGATTGCCTTTTGGTGGAGATTGTATCAACTTGCCTTGAGTGGATGTTTTAGCACAGCCTTGTGCTGAGTCTCTTGAAGCCACTCGCAAGTTCGATACAAGGAGTTGAGGAGAGTTTGTTTTTATCTGTGTTTTTTTATTTTGCACCCATTCACCCCCCCTCTGGTCGCTAGTTTCAGTCCCACACCGAGGGGCCACAGCCGCCGAGGGGGACAAGGCCCATCATCTCGGCGAGGGGGGCTTCTTTTTGTTAGGTTTAGACCATGTTTTTTCGTAACTAGTTTGTAACGGAGTCGTTTCTTCAATTGTGTTGTAATTGGAATTGTACTCGATGTGGTACTTCGTATGTATATTTGAGATTTTTATAAAACAATGCTTTTCTTGTGACCTCGAATTGCTGAGCTTAATTCCGCTCCAATGCATATGTCTGTACCACTCTCCCCTTGCTCGTGGTAGGTACTAGCGTAGCGTGTAAGTGCCATGAGCATTTCTTGTGTATCGAAGGATTGGTGTGATCATGTTGATTCGAGGTCATTATGATTAGCGTTATTTATTTAGATGAGAAGCAATGCTTCAAAATTTATGATAGACGAAGCCATGCTTCGATATTTCTTTTAATCATAGCGGGATAAAGACGGTTTAGACTTCCGTGATGCCTAAATAGCAAAGTAGTAGCTGAGGTGGCTGATGAATTATTAGCTTCGATAAAGACGAAACCCCTTGTACCTCTTCGTCGTCACCGGACTTGACTGGCTTCAAGGATGTGGGTGGCTTTGAGGTCATTCCATATGCGGAAGGAGGTGGCCGAGAGCACGGAGCGTGGCCTTCATCGACATGCCTCGGAAGCCAAGGAGAAGATTGCTAATTTAAAGGAGGGGTTGCGCTAGGAGCGTGAATCTCGTGAGGCTGTTGAGGCCGAGATCGGTACGCTACTTGCGGTAGAGGCCGCTCCGAAGGCCAAAGTCACCAAGCTCAAGGCCGAGAGGGCGATCCTCGAGGGCAGTGTCGAGCGCGTGGCAGGCGAGCGTATTTTGGACACGATTGCTCTGGACGGAGTCATTGGGACGCTTCGGAGTGGAGGAGCCCCTAGGCCCTTCGAATGAACTATCTTCGGGAGGTCAGGTATGTCGCTGAAAATACTATGGCGGGCTTGTGTGGACCTTGGGAAGGGTCGTGGCTCAGAGTGTTTGAGGTAGTTAGGACCGAGGCCCATTTGCATTTTAGACTCCCGCGGGGTTTTAACTAGCCAGAGTGGCTAATGAATTGATAGCTTTGAAAAAGGCGGAGCCCCTTCGGAGCTCATCGCCCTCACCGGACTTAACTAATTTCGATGTTGCGGGGGCCAAGCCTGATCAGTCCTAGCCCCTCTGAACGTCAGAGAGGGTCATCGTTGAAGAACTTGACTTCTTAGCCTTCGATACTTATCCCCAAGCACCCTGTACGTGGGCCGACCTTTAAGAAGAGAGGAAGGTCCAACGAGCGTCGAAACGAAATGACTTGAAGCATAAAACAAAGTTCTTTGGGCCGAGGAGGTCATCGTGTCGATAGAGGCTCCGGGAGCATTTTGGAGCAACCGAAGCGCCGTGGCCGTCGAGAGAGGCAAGTCTTGACATTTTCTGTGAGGAGGGCTTGCTTTTGTTAGGTTTGGATAGTGTTTTCTCATAGTATTCTAATTATGAAGTCTTATTCGTCTTAAGCTGTAATCAAAGTTGTATTTGTGTTTAGGGTATATTTGATGTTCGAAGTGTATCTGGTGAGGTACTTCGTATTCGTAATTCAAGATATTTGTGAATAAGACGTATTTCTTATGAACTCTAACATTTGGGTTGAACTTGCTTTGTACGCATACGCCTTTACTGCTCCTCCCTTGCTCGTGGTAGGTACTAGCGTAGCGTATAGGTGCTACGAGCATTTCATGCGTATACAATAATTGTTGTGAACGTGCAGTTTCGAGGTTGTAACTGTTGTTTGTTAGTTCACAATACGAAGGGATGCTTCGAATGTTTTGTGTTGCTTGGAACCCGAGAGAACGTATCGAGGTGTTTGCTCGAGGTACGCTGCAGCCCTTGTTTTTATCGCTGAAGCATTACTTTGAGGTTTTTGTTCAAAGCGATGCCTTAGCAAATGTCTAGTGACCTCGAAAGCATGAATCTAGTTTCGCTCAAACGCATATACTTCATACTTCTTTCCTCGAATACATATATGTATTGTGAGCATGTGCTGAATATTGGGCTGCAACATGTTGATTCGAGGCTATTATCGTTATTATCATTTTCTTGGAAATGAGGCGATGGTTTGAATTTTTCCAATAGATGAAGCAATGCTTCGAATTTTGGGTTACTTGGAACCCGAAGGCACGTATCGAGGTGTTGGCTCAAGGTACGGTAACCCCTATTTATATTGCTTTGGGCTCGGGGGCGCTGTGAAGCAATAAAGGTGGAGCGGGTCACGTCGATATCTTTTAGGAAGAGAAGCAATGCTTCGAACCAAGGGGCGCTTGGGACCCAGAGACACGTATGTCTCTATTCTTATTGCTTCGGGCCCAGGGGTGCTATGAAGTAATAAAGGTGGAGTGGATCATACCGATATTTTTTAGGAAGCGAAGCAATGCTTTGAACCAAGGAGTGCTTAGGACCGAGAGACACATATGTCTCTGTTCTTATTGCTTCGGGCCCGGGGGCGTTGTGAAGCAATAAAGGTGGAGCGGATCACACATATATATTTTAGGAAGCGAAGCAATGCTTCGAACTAAGGGGCGTTTGAGACCCGGAGACACGTATGTCTCTGTTCTTAATTCTTTGGGCCCAGAGGAGCTGTGAAGCAATAAAGGTGAAGCAGATCACACCGATATTTTTTAGGAAGCGAAGCAATGCTTCGAACCAAGGGGCGCTTGGGATCCGAAGACACGTACGTATCTATTCTTATTGCTTCGGGCCCGAGGGTGCTGTGAAGCAATAAAGGTGGAGCGGATCACACCGATATTTTTTAGGAAGCGAAGCAATGCTTCGAACCAAGAAGCGCTTGGGACCCGAAGATACGTATGTCTCTGCTCTTATTTCTTCAGGCCCAGAAGCGTTGTGAAGCAATAAAAGTGGAGCGGATCACACCGGTCGGGCTTCGCACCATGGTATCACGTACCTTTGATTATAGAAGAGGATGCTAGAGCCTGTTTGAGTTATACGATCGGAGCTTGCTTCACCATTTATGTAAAGCATCTTCGAAGATGTTCCGCAAGCTGATATTTGCAAAAGGAAAGACTCTGGTGGGGCCCATAGTCCTTAAAGCATCGAACACCGTAGAGAGGACTCCGATGGGTCTCATAGCCGCTAGGGTGCCTTCAAGATCTGCAAAGCCCTCGGGACCCAAGGTATTGGCTTTGGCTGGAGAATCCCCGGAGTACGACGTAGGCTTCGAGATCCGAGGGGATCTCCAAGGAGGGGCAGCGCCCTTACTTTTCTTTGGCGGCATGCTTCGAAGTTAGTAATATAAGTGTTGTGGTAGAGAGGCTATTTAGAACTAGGCTCTCCACTAACGGTGCCAACTGTTGGCGTAATCAATAATTATGCGACAGGTTTAACTAGCCTCAAAAGATGTGTGTTTATGCGAAGTGTTTAAGTCTGGTTCAGGCCTCTGAATATCGGATAATAGGCCTACGTCTAGTGAATTGTATGAGATATGAGTAACAAATATTCAGTGTCCTCTACTCTTGCAAAGAGGAGGGTATTTATAGGCACAGCATAAACATGATGTTACCGAACTATCCTCTACTTACAACCGACTATAACAGTGATATACAGATGATTACATAAGGGTAACATGGTAAAATACCGTATGAACACCGTAAAGTACATGTCTTGTCAGATAGAACTAGAGTCCCTGATTTTGGCCCATACTCCGGAGCGGCCTTAGGGCCTTCGAGTCTATCTGGCGGAGCATGGTTCAGAGGCTCCACAGCTCGAGGGGGCTCCGAAGCAATCTTCTAGTCAAAGTCCCGTGGGCCCTAGAGGGGGCTTCGACGTTCGATATCTCTTGATCAACTCTTAGTTAACCTTAAGTATAGCGGGAGTTATTTTCCCAACAGTCACATCTTACCGCTATTGCATGAATCAATGTAAAAAAGCTATATCCCTTCTAACATTATTTTTTAATTACAGAGCACTAAATGTCGCCTCAGCAAATTCACTTTTCATCAACAATTCTTTTTGCCGTTGCAATGGGTCCTTCTTGCAATCGTTCGCACTCTGCATGTCTTCTGAACCATCTTGCTCCTTATTAGTTGCAACATCCACTCTATTCTCCATCATAACTTCTGCGGTACTCTCATAAGCTTCATCCTAACCAAAAATGGCAAATTTATAGCGCATGCTTCTATAAGTTCTCTTTAAAATACTTAACAGAGTAGCTAACTTGCCTTTGAAATAAGGGAAGGCACACAGTAGTTCAAACCAGCCAAGTGAGCTAGAGGGAGATACCTTGAACAAAGTGGGTGAAGCAGTTGCAGCAATGGGCGTCTCCCGTTCTATTCGAACAACAAGATCCATAACTATTAGTGTAGAGTGTACTGTGAATTTATTTTAGAGATATTCAAAAACTTTATTTGTATGAATAGCAATTTAAGTGCTTTATCATGCAACTATTCCAGCTTATCATGCCTTTGAACTATTCCAGTCCAGCAATCCTGCCTGCATCCATGGTAGCCTGGCGCTGGGCATCATTGAAATAAGCTAGGGCAGTGATAACAGCCTTGGAGACAGTTTTGCTAAGGTAATCCTCTTAAATCTTGACATAAATATTAGCTTGAATCTTGCGGTCTAACCCCTTCTGCATCTCCTTTCGCTCCTGCTTTCGCCCTTTAATGGTAAGGAGTATAGTAGGCCTCGATCGAGTAGAGGGCAGCCCCTTTCTTTAGAGATAGAGGCGAGCAGCAAAGCTGAGTGAAAAAAGTAGGGGAAGAAAACCTATTCGTAAGAAGAAAAAGTCTATGCCTTTTCGGCTTTCCGTAGTGGGCCTGCCTGGTCTATTTATTATTATTTTTAATATTAAAGTTATACTAGACATTCTGAATTATTAGTGAAGACGGGGTCTATATTAGAGAGAGCGCTCACCTTTCTTTTTTTTAGTTTCTCCATATAAAGCTGCGGGCAGGCATCCGCATTAACCAGTAGAAACCTTGCTTCAAGGTAGATTCTTACATGTTTGGAGTTTTGTCTGGATCCAGGTACCTCAACTATTGGCCTTACATGGCCTGACATGGGTATTCCATCTTTCTAGTCCCACTCTTCTCCAACAGAGCTCCTCTTTAGTGAGATTATATGAGCAAATGCCTGAACCAAAATACGTCATTGCTATGGGAGCCTGTACTATTACAGGGGGAATGTTCAGTACGGATTCCTATAGTACTGTTCGGGGAGTTGATAAGTTAATTCCTGTGGATGTCTACTTGCCGGGTTGTCCACCTAAACCGGAGGCTGTTATAGATGCCCTAACAAAATCAGCTCGCCAAATTCGTCGATCGAATCGGGCGCCCCGGAACGTCGAATGAAAATACGTGGTCTTTCTACAACCCTATTTATATGATAGGCCCGGCCCCTTTCCCCCTATCCCTCCCTTATGTTTAGGAGCGGGATCTGCCCAAGAACGACCTGTGGTGGTCCTTAGGATAAGTTGCTAAAACAAACGGAGGGGAGGATCGCGAACCTAAATGGGAATGACATGAAAAATCTTTTTCAAAACCTATCATTAAGGGCGTGACGACGATATACGAGAGGAATAAAAAAAAACTCGTGATTGGTGTGGAGGCCCAAACGTTTTCCTTCGGGAGGGCATAAAATCGCTTTCTTTCTGTAGGGAGGACGAACATAAGGGTGATTCAAGTAAGGGCCGAGAGCCTACATATCACTGAGATGGGCCAAGGAAGAAAAAGCACCTACTGTTCGCCACTCCTTATTCTAGTATAAAAATATACTTCGCTTACCTGCAAGCACTATGACTATTGAGAGGACAAGTTAAAAGGGGCAAGCAAGGTCTTCTTTCAATTACTCCTAGGCCCGCGCCTTCGTCTGTTTCGAATGGTGGATCAGAGTGTTCTTCCTCTGCTTCCCCCTTTCTTAATCCACTAATCAGAATCAGCGGTACGGGGGGCAGGGAAAAGAGTCGAGTCGATCGACCGGGAGAAGCAAAACGAAATCAGGATTTGGCCGAAAAAGACGCAACGTTATGGATACCATGACCGATCACCGATAACCGATTCTTTCTAACTAAAGATTCTTCCACTTCACTTTCTAAGAGGGCACGCATAAAATTATCAAGTTTAAAATCCATACCATACTGGCTTGAAATCTAGAAAACGTCAAAGATTCATTAGGGATCATCTTCTAAGGCTCTCCTATAGCTATGTTCCTAAATAAAATTCAAGACATCAAGGTATTCAAGGTACAACATTGATCATTAATTCCTGTGAGACTGTGATTCTACGACAATTTGTATTTATATTATAAGAAAGCTAATATTTTGAAAAGGCTTATTGTTTGGGAAATCTACTTATATTATTTTTCATGTGGCCAATCAATGTACTTTACATTCCCCTAAAGAACTTATGTCTGTGAATTGAGGAGTACATAACTTGCCAAATCTGCTATAAGGTCAAAGGGCAAAGTTACAACAAGGCTCGGTCTACAAGATAATTATGTGCAATAAGAGCATACTAACAATTTAGCAGTTCATTAGCGATAATCAGATTAGACAACAAACAAGAGAAAACACAACTAACTTAATAATCCACTTCCATAGCATTTTACTGGTGAAACCAATTAAATCCGAAACTACAGTTTACCTGTTTTGAGCTCCAAAATTCAGTTCGCTGTGATAAATTCCAGCTCCGAAAGCCATCCAAAATGCTTAGCCCTTCTTTGCTTGATAAAGAAATGTAGTTCACTGGAATGCCATACAATGTATGCATTGTCACAAACAGAAGCTCACTAAAAAAATAAAATAGTGCACAGCACGAAGTAGGTACTACTATATAAATCACATCAAGTTATACTTACCTATTTGGTATATCACCTGGGAGTTTCATAAAGTGGATGGCACAATCAGAATAGCTGGCCCGAAGTGAAAAGTTGAGTTTTTTCCCACTAAACTCAGTCTGGATTGCCCCATTGCATTCAAAATCACAGTTTGTCTCTGAAATTTGCAGTTGATAAAATTGTGCAATTGCACTTACTTCCAATGCACCAAAGCCTAGTCGGGGAATTAAAAAAAGGAATAAATATTTCTTGTTTAGAGAAACATGTGATTCAAGAATTACCTTCGATAATTTGATAGAAGCCGCTGATCTGGTAATATATTAGTAAAAAAACTTCCCATATGAGGAAACGTTAACCATTCATCATTGCCAAACTTTAGCATATTAGAACATCTGAAATATCTAAATAGCTCCATCTAAAACAACAACATAATCATATAACGAAGCAACATGAGCAATCCATGATAGGCCTAACACGACGACCACAATATAAATTTGAGGTCAAATAAATCTTTACCTAAACTCTTCTTAAATCAGAGGTAAGCAGGGGTGCTGAGGAATGGCAGTGCAGCAAGAGACATGAGCATCTTCGGGGCACCATCAGGATGATTCCTGTGCTTTGCTCTTGCAAGCTGAAGTTACACGTCCACAAAAGCCTGCATCTGCTTCAGCTCCAGATCCTTGAGGAATTTGATCCGCTGCCTCTCCATCTCCTTTGCGTGTCTCTGCTTCACGAACTCCATGCGCTCGTACATCTTAGCGAATGTATCGACTGCCTTTGCTAGCTCCCCAAACCCTCTAATGTCGCCCCTCTTCCTCTTCCTGCTATTGACACCACCACCTACAGCATCAGCACCACCACCAGAGTGAGAAGATATGGACCGTGACGGCGACCGTTGCGATCCTTCGTTGTCATCGTCCTCGTAGTTGTTGGTATTTTGCTGATGTTGTAGCTGTCTTCTGAATCAGAATCCACCGTGACAGCTGCAGCAATCTTGTTGAAGAGGAGACCCACGGACGAGAGGTTGGACCCCTAGCGGTAGTTGGGCAAGGGGAGGGCCACGGCAAGCATCGGTGACGGTGGCGAGAGGGAGCGTGAAGGTGACAGGTGCCTCCACAGCATTGGGATTGCGCGGGGCGGGGACGACTTCTTCCCGTCACCAGCACCAGTGATGGTAGTCCCGACGAGGATGTTGAGCTGCCTGAAGAAGGGCTAGGTCCAGGGCGCCCCCTTGACACGCTCCGCCTTGTACTTCTTCTTGAGGGTGTCGATGCGATTCAGCAGCAGCAGCTTCCCATCCATCTTCCCTTAGATCTCTTCGCCGCCACCTCCTCTTGAAGACGAAACCCTAGAAAAACTTGGCTGCCGCCTCGCCAACCCCCTCGAATCCCTCTCAGATTGGATTGGAACCAGAAAGAAGTAAAGAAGCATGCGAGCGCAGCACGAACAGCCCGGGCAGTTTATATAGTGATCCGGAGGAGTGGACTCGTTTCAAACGCGTGATTGATTGGGATAAGGATCAGTTAGCTGCATAATCTCGGATGAAAAAGATCATCATGCCCGACGTTAGTTGAGGATTTATGTGGGATTGCGGGTGGGTGGGGGAGAATAAAGGCTAAGATTTAATCAAAGTGAACAAAACGTTAGGATCTTCCAGATGAGTGTCCATCAACTCGTGCATATAGTAGGGTAGATAAGCATAAAAATATTTTTAACAGGTGAAACATTTATCTTCAACATGTGAAATATTCAAAATAAAAAGGGTGAAAAAACTCATTCTAAAACTATCTATTTAAAACTCCACCAACTCAATCCTAACACATGTGGACTTCACGGTGGAAACCCTATATTTAGTTAAATCTAATTGCTTTGTCTAATTTCTTTATCTCCTTGTGGTCTAGGTTGTATGTTTCTTCATTTTACTGTCCCCCCTTGTTATCCTCTTCTGGTATCTTAGTTTTTCTTGGCCTGTATGTTTGTAACACTCTATCCTTCTTAATTCAAGATAACGATTCTCTCGTTGCCTTATAAAAAACTTTCTATTTAACAAATACAATATATTTCATATTATTTAATTAATTTTATATTGATTAAATTATAAAATTAAATAAATTTTATTTGGGTTGAATTACTTAAACTGGGCTGATATGATGGGTTGTGCGAACATCGGTGGGCTATGTGGGCGTCTGACGCGATGGCTTGCATCGGATGCCCGATCAAGTATTTTCGTTAGGTAGTTAGGGACTAGATTTTAACACAGTTATATAGATTCGTTGGATTGAGCTTTAAATGCGCTGTTAAACTATGTTTTAAACTTTTAATTGTGGTAGGGCAATTTTGCATATATATATATTCATTTATTTTTGTTGTACTGGGCGTTTAAAAGATAAAAAGATAGGACATTTAGATAGCGTTTGGTTTAAAGGCAAGCCTGGATAGGATATAGCCATTCATGGATTTAGAAATGGGGTGATACATGTGATGGGAACTTGGGTGGCCCGATCTTTCGATGAGAGGATACGCCGATTGGTAGAAGGAGAAGACGTTCACGATCCGACTACAACCATCCAGGGACGTTGCGCCTTAGCAATCGCTACACCAACTCCAAAGGCTGTTCGCGATCTTTACGGAGCACGATCAATCAAACCACGAGGGTCTTTGTTCCTGCAAGCAATCGAGAACTAGCAAGAACAAGAAGAATAAGTGCACTCACAGTAATTTCGTAGGGGGTACAGAAGGGGGAGTTCTGGAACAGCGAAATGGCGATCTAATCGATCACGGCTTCAACCGGCAAAGTAGCAAAGCTAAACTTTGTATTCAACCAAAACTGCCCTACAACTGAAGTTGCTAGGGGTATTTATAGCCCTAGGGACATCCCCAATGTTTGGAAACTTATTACATATGGAAACTACTGATTATTTCCTAAACAGATTGACTAGAAAAAGGAAACATAATTAATACAACGATTCTTGTGCCCTGGCTGGGATTTTTGGAGGAATAAAGATATTATCTTCCATGTAGACATTCCCAGCTTTCCAACAAGTACCCAAACATTCCATTTGGTGAAGGGATTCCAAAGTTATGGCGCTTTTAATGCAGTCTGTCTGCTTCTTGACGTGGCAGACTTTCCTAGCACGAATTAGCTCAGTTTTCTTCTGCTTTTCCTTCATTCCTAAGCACAATAATAGCATCAAACGAATTTAGTAGTTCTCCATTCAATTGCGTATGTGTATACAGTCCGAGAAACGCTTTCACCTGATAATTTAATTGCCGCGCGCGGGCTCGAGTGATTGGTCCTTGTATTTCCGTTGGAGCTGGTTTTGATATATTAGACTTGGGTTTAACTGTGTCGAAGATGTCCTCATCATCCTCCCCTTCTTGCATTTGAGTTGTCCTCGACTCAAGCTCGTTCTCTTCTCCCAAGTATGGTCGTAAATCTGCAATATTAAAAGTAGGGCTAACCCCAAAATCTACAAGTAACTCAAGTTTATAGGCATTGTCAATAATTCATTCCAATATCTTAAAGGGACCATCAGTTCTTGGCATCAATTTAGACTTACGTAATTTAGGAAATCGTTCTTTTCGTAAATGTAACCAAACAAGATCACCAGGTTCAAATGTTACATGTTTGTGACCTTTGCTACCGGCAAGCTGATATTTTGCATTCATAGATTTAATGTTTGCTTTTGTTGTCTCATGCAGTTTCAAGATCATTTCAGCATGCTTTGTAGCATCAAAATTCAATTTCTCCGTAGGTGGAATGGGTAATAAATCAATTGGAGCACGAGGAATAAAACCATACACAATCTCAAAAGGGCAGAACTTAATAGTAGAATGCACTGAATGATTATATGCAAACTCAATGTGAGGCAAGCATTCTTCCCACATCTTAATGTTTTGTTTTAAGATGGACCTAAGCATGGAAGACAATGTTCTATTCACAACTTCTGTTTGCCCATCAGTTTGAGGATGACTAGTAGAAAACAACAATTTAGTTTCCAATTTAGCCCACAAAGTTTTCTAAAAGTCACTAAGGAATTTAACATCACGATCCGAAACGATAGTGTTTGGAAGACCATGTAATCGAACAACCTCGCGAAAAAATAAATCCACAACATGAGTAGCATCATTACTTTTATGACATGGAATGAAATGTGCCATCTTAGAAAATCTATCCACAACAACAAAAATGTTATCTCTCCCCTTCTTTGTTCGAGGCAGTCCTAAAACAAAGTCCATTGATATATCCTCCCAAGGTACGCTAGGAACAGGAAGGGGCATGTAAAGACCATGGGGATGTAATCGTGACTTGGCTTTTTGACATGTCGTGCAGCGAGAGACGAAGCGTTGGACGTCCGCCTCATCTTTGGCCAAAAGAAATGGCCAGCAAGTATGTCCTCTGTCTTCTTCACACCAAAGTGTCCTATCAATCCACCTCCATGCGCCTCCTGTAACAGCAATAGACGAACAGAACAAGCTGGAATGCATAGTTTGTTAGCCCTAAATACAAAACCATCAGTGAGGACGAATTTGTTCCAAGTTTTTCCCTCTTTGCAATTCAGCAACACATCTTTGAAATCATTATCATTAGCATATTGCTCCTTGATTGTTTCTAAGCCAAAAATTTTGAAGTCAGGTTGTGAAAGCATGGTGTAACGCCTAGACAAAGCATCAGCAACGATATTTTCTTTTCCTTTCTTATGTTTGATGACATAGGGAAAAGACTCAATGAATTCAACCCACTTGGCATGTCTACGGTTCAATTTTGCTTGGCTTCTTATGTGTTTCAAAGACTCATGATCAGAGTGTATGATAAATTCTTTGGGTCATAAATAATGTTGCCATGTTTCTAAGGACCTTACAAGAGCATAAAGTTCTTTATCATATGTTGAGTAGCTTAAACAAGGTCCAGAGAGTTTCTCACTAAAGTAGGCAACAGGCTTACCTTCTTGAATAAGCACTCCTCCAATCCCAATACCACTAGCATCACACTCAAGTTCAAAAGTCTTACCAAAATCCGGGAGCTGAAGTAGTGGTGCATTAGTCAGCTTATGTTTCAACACGCTGAATGCATCTTCTTGTGGTTGTCCCCATTGAAACTGGACATCCTTCTTTGTCAATTCATTCAAAAGTGCGGCAATGGTGCTGAAATCCTTCACAAAACATCGATAGAATCCAGCAAGTCCTAAGAAACTCCGCACCTGTGTAACCGTTTTAGGAGTCGGCCAACTCTGAATTGCTTCGATCTTAGCTTGATCAACCTCAATGCCCTGTGAAGTAACAACATAGCCAAGAAAAGCAACTCGATCGGTGCAAAATGTGCACTTCTCAAGGTTACCAAACAATCATGTAGTGCGTAAGGCATCAAAAACAGCACATAAATGGTCAAGATGTTCTGCTATCGATTTGCTGTAAATGAGAATATCATCAAAATACACTACAACAAATCGTCCAATAAAAGCTCTTAAAACCTCATTCATCAATCTCATAAATGTACTAGGTCCGTTAGTCAAACCAGAAGGCATCATTAACCACTCATATAAGCCAAACTTAGTTTTAAAAACTGTGTTCCATTCATCTCCTAATTTCATGCGAATTTGATGATATCCACTACGCAAATCAACCTTAGAGAAAATAGTAGAGCCACTCAGTTCATCAAGCATATCATCTAACCTAGGAATAGGGTGACGATATCAAATTGTGATATTATTAATTGCTCTACAGTCAACACACATGCGCCAAGATCGATCTTTCTTGGGTACCAAAATTACTGGAACAACACATGGGCTCAAAGATTCACGCACATACCCTTTGTCAAGCAGCTCCTGAACTTGACAATGGATCTCCTTGGTCTCCTCTGGATTAGTTCTATATGGCGCACGATTAGGCAGTGAAGCACCAGGGATCAGGTCAATCTGATGCTCAATTCCTCAGATGGGTGGCAATCCTAGTGGGGTCTCCTTTGGAAATACATCATGATACTCCTGCAAAAGATCCAAGACGGCACGAGGCAAAGAAGCAGGGATATCCTCAAAGGAGAACAAAGCCT
>KE371009.1:21162-34474 GCA_000418225.1 Zizania latifolia
GGCCCGGTGACGCACACGGACTGGTGGAGACGCATGGGTAGTGCAGATCGCACGTTGTCTGGTGAGGAGGCAGAGCAGCCGACCGACGAAACCCACCCCCAGAAGGATCGAGATCCACTTCCGGGGGCGAGCGGCAGCGGAAGGATGAGCGGCGCTAAATCATCCGCTCTGATACCATGTTAAATTGTAGAGAGAAGAGGAATAATAGACTATAGATGTATTGCATTGAGCCTTGAGGGACGGTATATATAGGAGTACATGAGCGGAGAAAAGGTAGGTGATCTACAGATAAGGAAAGACTAAATATAATCTAATCCTGCCTAATATCATCTCTATTACGATATACTCAACCTACCATATACTCTCTAACAAAATGGACTAAGAAAAGCTTCATCAGAAAAAAATCAAAAAGATGTTTGATGCCATATTCAAAACCAACAGTAGGTATGCCCGGTTTCAATATTAAACAAGCTGTTTTACTTTCCAGCAATTGGGCATACGCATCAGGCCTCACGAACAAAATTACCAGTATTCATCCCGCAATTCAAACGGTTACTGCTTGTCATCCCCATATATTCTGAATCTGGTTCCAAAACGCTTCAGGCACGCCATCTAACTAACTTACTGGCGCGAGCGAGAAATCTTCCAACGCGACAAATCTTTCGCCATTGTTGATTCGCATAGGAACCACCTCAAAAGGAAAACAAGATCTAGCAGACACCCAAAGGAGCTAAACTTACCTAAAAAGAACTGACCTTTCCATCAAACAAAAGCACGGATTCCATGAGAAATCCTGCCTAATCATCACATAAAAACAACACCACACCGCGGGGTCCCGGCCAATCCCTCTCGCGCCCACCTCAAAGAGGGAAAGAAAATGGCATTTACGGCTCGAGTAGGCGTCTTCTCACCTTCGACTGCGGAGTGGAAGATGCCGAGCCCGCACCAGTGGAGGTAGTTGTTGAGCGGCGTGAGGTCGTACACGTTGAGAACCACCGGGTACAACCCCGCCTTCTCCAAATCAGCCGCGCCGCCGCCGCCGCCGGAGAACGCCCCACCCATCGCCAGCTACCTCCCCCTCGCCACGGCGGGACCGCTCCCCACACCCACGTCCTACAGCCCACGCGCCCGCACGCACGCCCGACGGATTCAAGCGCAGCCGCACCCGCCCGGCGCGCGAGGGCTAGGGTTTTCGATCCGGAGGAGGTGTGGGGGAGGCAATGCGGAGGTGCGAGGAGAGAAGAGGCGGGGAAGGAAGACGAGAGACGACGTCGACGAGCGAGCGAGCGAGGCGGGGCCCGGTCGGAGATGCCCTCTTCACATTAATACTCACTGAGTGGTGGGACCCATTCTTCGTGGGTCCATGTTTCAGTGAGAGGAGTATTGCGTAGGCCTGGTCGGGAGGGGAGGTGTGTTGGGTCGGAAGAGGCCTGGATGGATCTGACACGTTGGATCTGACTGGCGTGTGGGTCCGGGTAGTTGCCTGAAGAAAATATTTGCCCACATCACACATGATGGGAGTCTTGATCCAGCATCTAAAAAGGATGCCTCCTTTTAAGGCTTCTTTGAAACATGATTCTGAAAACACATAAATATAGGATTTTAAAACAAAGAAATATTAGAGATGATGTATTTGATATGTTATAAGAATTAAAACGTGAGAATTTTAAAGAAAATCACACGGGAATAAGAGAGTATGTATGGGTTCTCGGAGGAAAAGAAAAAAGAGGTATGAGACTATGCTTGTTTTACTTTGGAACAAGTCTTTAGGAATTTAATCCAAGGAACTTTTATAAACCAAATGCTTTAGATTTCTTTCTTTTTTAATCTAAATATTTTACAAATCCTTTAAATTTCCTTCTTTCAAAAAAAAGCCCTTAGGTGTAGGATGCAGATGTACTGACATTTAGGTCACAAAATATGACACACCTATCTATATATATTATTTGATTTTTCAGTCTCATGTGCTAAGTGGATTCTCATTGTAGTAATAACAGACTCATTACATCCAGCGAAATCTTAACCGACCAACAAACTTAAGTGATGAAATAAAATGATAACAATTTATACTCTGGTTTATTTCAGCAAAATAAAACAGAACAAAAACTATGCGTGTTGCATGATCTTCACATGAAAAACACCATTTTTTAGTGTTCTTCATAATGAAATCTTCAATGGTATATTCATAATCAATATTTCCCAACATGTCACTCTCAATTGCTATTATAGTCAATCCATCAAGTTTTTATAGAACGCAAATACAACTTCAATAACTTTAATTTAGAAAAGCTCAATTCTATCTATGCAACGGTCACATAAATGGTTAATTAAATTCTATATGCAATAATTGTATTAGGAAAACAATTATGTCATTTCAAAAACTTTTTCTGTAAGGCTCATTTTTTCTCTTTCGAAATAAAACCTTAGAGAGAGTCAACCCTACGTATAATTCTTTAACATCAATACCATATTATCTATCATGCAGACTCAAGACGATTACAACAAGATTTTAAGCTATTAGTATCTAAAGATTGCAGTGTGTCAGAAGTAAATAAGAAACCAAAAGTATTTTGATTACTTTGATGCTGTTCAAATCTCCTTGTAAGGGAGAAAATAGCTTGATCAACAACAGGAACAAAATAGTTGACTCTGAACGAGTCCTCTGCATATTTGAGGCAACACTTGCTTCATATGGGTTCTCATCAAAATGTATTTCTTTTAATTTCACGCTTTTTATGAAATATTGTATCGATATCCATCTCAAGCGCAATTTCTTTGGTTGTCTACTTGTCTCCAATGCATTAAAAAGCCAGTTTCCTTTGAAGAAAGAAATCAACACCTGCACTTTCTCAATAGCAACATTAATAAGCATATCCTTTGCTTACATGCTCTTGCTTACTAAATTAACCACATATAATGCTTCATACCAAATGACTATCGGCACTAAAAACACATATAATAACTTCATAACAAATGACTATCGCCACTAAAAATCCAGGTTTGCCATTATTAACCAGAATACGTTCATAGCCAAGCCACAAAGTGACCTTAATTAGGCATCTCTTAAAATACGTACAGGTAAATTTATTTGGCAGTGCATCGGCAAATCCAGCCATCGTAAATCTACAATGCCTATAATAAGGTTTTTGTATTATTGAGAATATAAACACATATAGATTTAATTTATTCCATAAATAAATTATGATATTAGACAAGTAGAGAATTAACACCATTTCTATCGAGTATGTTCTAGGCATATAAATTAGAAAACTACCCAAAAACAAAACTAGTACTTGAAACATAATTGTTATGTACCGAAGATTATGTTTAGAAGAAATAGTTGTAGTAGATGCGACAGGTACCATGATACGAGGCAGTCGATGATGCATCGCACTAGAACGGCGTGAAGACGTATCATGACAATAGAACAGCGAGCAGTCATATGAAGCTTTTCTTAAAAAACTTATTCACCTTCTTCCAATGTAAGACTTTGAATATAATGGTTCAAGGGAGATCTCTCAATCGTCAGTGCATTCCAATGGATGAGATAAAATAGACTGCGTGTGATGGTGTAGTACACAGGAGGGACTAAAACCTAGATTGGATTTTCATCCATGTTGTGAGGAAGTGACGACTCTGTTTTTATGGAGAAGCCAAGACGTGTGATCAAGTCGTCTTCACGATCTCTACAACTAGTAATCGATCCAGATAAACGCTATTCCATAATAGTAAAATAAAATTACAAAAGAAAGCCATGTCTGTGTAACCCTTCGCCCCACTTGGTGAGATGAGGCGAGTGTGTGTTGTGTACTAGTTCTCTGCTCTATACTATGCTCAAGTCGGTACCATCTCTCTTAAAGTGGTTTCACTCTCCTACAAGTAGTAAGGTGGTATTAAAATTCACATATTTGTCTTTGAGATTTTTCTAGAAATTTATTCTCTTACATATGGGTTTTAGGCCTATATCACATACAAATTCCACCAGATTTATCAGTGATTGTGTTAGCCGGAGCAAATCTTCAGTTCTGCTGTTTCTGTGAAATGCTGAGATGTTTCCTGTTCTTTTTTATCTTAGGTGGCCAAGGAGAACAAGGCCCCTCTTCCTTCTGCAGCCTTATTCATCATCAGAACAAGGCCACCGTAACTCCGTAAGTGCGCGAAGGTGAAAGTTACAAAGAGGTGAGAAATTAGCTTTGGGTGACGAAAGAAGAGGTGAACTGGATCACTAGATTAATGAGGTTTTCGGGAAGTGATGAAATGTACCTAATTTTAATAGAAGACGGGCCAAGTTATTTTTTATGCTTTCTGCTGCCGAGAGCCCGAGATGGCATGCATTTCTGTGGAGTGGACCTGATGATTTACTAGTCGTGACAGCCTGACAGCAAGTTTAGATAGATGGCACCGGAAAATACTTCATGCTTTGCAAGCCGTAACGCTAGAATTCCATACACATACCCCACACATTGCTCCATGTGGGTGAGTACCCATCGGTTTGCTTATACAATGCCATTTAACTATTAACATATTATATAACATTAAACTATGCGATAAATAAATATGAACATGTCATAAATTTGTAAGAGAAATTTACTTATATGTCATTGGAAGTTCACCAGTTTTCTTATAGGTCACTGTTTCGATTTTTCACACCCTCTTATGTCACTCTCATTACTGTTCCGTTAGTTTCCAGCCATTATTTTCTGTAAATGGTGAAAGTGCCCTTATACGTGGTAGTTCAATAATTTTGTTTTATTTAGCAGATTAGAAGGTTAATGTGGCTATAAGTAGACTAAAACAATATGGCTACTCACATTCTTTATGTTATGAAGATTCTTATATATGTGTTGTTATGCCGAGGATATTTTCATCATTTACAAAAAAATAACAGTTGGAATCTAACAGAATAGTAACGGGAGTGGCATAAGAGAATGTAAAAAATTAAAACAGTATCATATATAGAAACCGGTAAACTTTTAGTGGCATATAAGAGATTTTCTCAATTTGTAAATATATAACAAATATTAATATATACAGCAACACAAAGTAAATATGTGCCTTGTGCTATATGTGAATTATATGATGCCTAAATTGCATATCTATACTAAGTATGTTCATACCCATAATTTTACCGGTTCAGATGTTATAGTACCACACAAACCTGATATGCATAGCTTTTTATCCATTAATATACCAATAGTTAAGGATTTTAGTTTATACCCTTGCCCTAACATGTTAAAAACACATCAATTTCAGGTTCAGATATGTATTCTCAATTGTCAATCCCTTAGTTATACTCTCCTTAAAAAAGATTGATTTATAAACTTTTAGAATATTTTATATATATGGAGTGGAGGAGGCACGTCAGCCGACCCCACATGTTTTTTAGAAACACCTTTGGGAGAGTTAATTTTACGTGCAATCCTATTAAAATACCACTTCAGAAAAATACTAAACAACTCCGTAGTGTAAAATCCTTGCTGGGTCTAGGGTTATAAAACAGAAAGCGCTCTTACCAATCATATAAAAATAGGTCAACGGCCTTTTTGCAGTGGGATCTAAAGAAATAGCGCATGCAGTAGTGGCCACAAGGCGTAGAGTGTAGAGATTCCATAGTGGAAGAAATCCTCTTCTTTTTGTACACACTCAAGAATTGAAGAATAATAAAAAGAAGAGAAACGAGGGCAAGAGTCCTGTAGACATGTACAGGCGCTTGTGCCGCTCATCAACTCACCGGCAAGTACGAGACGAGATGACCGAGTGAACAGTACTACACCGTTGTTCCGTACACGAGGGAACCGCAGCAGCTAACGTCCAAACTCCAAGGTACGGCGCGCGAGACACTGGCCAGCTTTCCACGGCAACACAAGGGAAAAAGCGGAAGAGGTTTGGCAGCAACCCAATCAGAGAGGACGCGTTAGCCTTTTGTCCTCTCTTTTTTTTTGCCCCTCTCGCGACGCAAGAGTTGAAAAAAAACGGCCCTTCTCCGGCCGCCGGCCGCCGATCGATCCGCCGTTTTCTTGGCTGTTTTTGGAGCGTGACGCCGGCGATCCCAAGTGGACCGCGGCCGAACCACCGTCGACGACGCGGCAAATCTAGCACCACTCCACGCGCGCCTCGTCGTCGATCCTTACCTGATGAACCCATCGCCACCACCTGCCAGGTGATGTCTGCGTGAGATCGGCTCCAATCCCACCAATATTGCTGGAGTTCATATTTTGCGTTTAAATTATCGCAAATGCTTCTACGGACGTCCAGAGGAAGAGTATTCTTTGAACGCGTGGTTCAGCGGAATTTTTGTCTAACGTACGGTCCAATAGAATTTTTGTCCTGTGCGTAGTAACTGGATCTAGTCTAATAAACTTTTTTGTTTAGTAAAAACTTTGTAAAGATACAATGTTTCGATTAATTATGAATAATGTTTTAATGCAACTACACGTATTGTTTCAGCCAGTATATCATAATGTTTTAAATAGTTTAACATTTATTTTATTTTATTCATTAAATAATGTATCATTTTATACATTAGTAGTGCTTTAAAAAATATGTAAATCATGTTTAACTAGAAACACGAAATGTTTTAACTCTTTATATATAATCTTTCAATCAGTTCTGATAAATATTCTATATAATATATACGTAATGTTTCAATCAGTAACGCGTCGTGTTTCGGCTCGAAACATATTTTTGTTTTAAGTATTTTTATGTAATGTTTTAATTAGTTCTGATAAATATTTCACATACTATTACAATCAATAATACATCATGTTTCAGCTAGAAACATATTTTGTTTTAAGTATTTTTATATAATATTTTAATAAGTTCTAATAAATATTTCACATAATATACACGTAACGCGCTATGTTTTAGCCCTCGCAATTGAAATTTGATCTATGCGCGGTGATCGCTCCTAGTTATCTCATTTCAAATTTTGCATTTTAATTATTTGTCAACGAAAAAAAATTTAGTTTCGGTTACTTGTGGCGCAAAAACGAAAATTGTTAGGTGGAAATCCCATTAGCGACAGATAGCAGATGGACTTCTACAAATTGCCGCTTCCGCAGTTCCGCCCACGGTGTATCGCACGCTCTCTTCCGGTCTTCCCCGACACGAGCACACCCCGCTTCATCAGAATCTATAAACCCCACTCCGCTCTGACCCCGGCGCCGCGCCCTCCTCTCCGGCGATGCTGACGCGTCGCCGCGCGGGATCCCTCGTCCTCCTGCTCATCCTCATCGTCGCGGCGTGCGTCGCATTCTGCTCCGCCGCCGCGGCCGGCGACGGGGAGGCCCGCGCGGGCGAGGCGGCGGAGGCAGTGGCGCGTGGGGAAGGGTTGGAGGCCGCGGCGGAGGCAGGAGGGGAGGTGGTGGCGGGCAATACAACAGCCAAGGAGGGCAGCCTCGCCGACATGATCGACCGCGCGCTGGAGAAGGAGTTCCCCGAGTCCGAGGGCGAGCAGGGCGGCGGAGGTGCGTGGATCTAAGAACCCGGGGCCCCGTGATCCACCTGGGGTGCGTTCGCGGCGCGGGGATCTGGTTCCCGAGTTGGCGCTGGGTGGGTGGTCGGTGGCATCGCGTGTGTCGGTGGTCGGCTGGCTGCCCCGTCTAGATCTCGGTCTCTGTGGCTTCGTTGCTGGGGGATTTTGGTGTTTGGAATTATTGGGACTGCCTTGTGCTTACTCGTCTCGGCTGCTCTGGTTTTGTAGAGACGGACCCCGGCAGCTTTAACAACACGGTGGCTGAGAAGCAGGTGATTTCATTGCACACTTGTGTTTGCTTGCAGCCATTCATTTCCTTTTTTTGGTACTATATGGTTAAATTTCGTATAATGCTGCTTATGATCTTGCGACTTTAGTTATTGGAGTTCAAATCGTTATTTGTACCTGGAATTTTAGTGGGAACTGGTTAGATATAGGTGCATGCTCTGAAGAAATTTATCGTTCTACTTGCTTAAACTGGATAGACTTACGTTTCAACTGAGATTGCAACTGTTTCTTCTGCTTATAGTCATGCTCAAACTAATAATGCGCTGCCAGCTTTTGCCAGCCCTGTAATCTCTATGAGCACTGTGATCCTCCCATTTGACCCAGTATATGGCCTTTTGGCCTGGTAAAGTTGACATTTTCGTAATGATGATGGGCTGACGGTAATATATTGCATGATGTTTATTTATTGTATCAGGCTACATAATTATGGTGTAACTAAGAAACTTTCTAACACGATTAAAATTGTTTATGGTGTACCTAAGTTTACCTTATGTAACTATTCTAAAAATTACTATGTTTTAACTAGTTCCGTCCTTCTTCTGAAATTCCTTTTAAATGTTTATGTAAACATACTCTATACCATCACTCGTATCATATGAGTAGATGATGCTCATAAAGAGAAATATGCAGCATTTATCTCATCAGACAAAACATTATGGTTTTTATGTGGGTAACTGCAAAAATTGATTCCATATTGACAATCATGCATGGAGGGATTGCAGTTTCCATGTCTTCCCTACTTTCTGACGTTTCTGTGATATATTCTTCGCTATTCTGTTATGCATCAACACATTCTGAAAGTATGAAGTGCTCATATCGTTCTTTATCCTGCCAGGGAGTTCTTGAAACTGTGGCCAGAAGAGTAACAAAGAAGAATGAGACCAAAGACAATAAGTATGTTGCTAATCTAAATCTGAATCGGTGGCATTCCTTTTCTAAGTGTCATGAACCTATATGATTAATTTCTCTAAGTAAACCTCCCGAATGAATCATGTTCAACCCTCTAGGTCATTCCCATTTAAGGAAGTTTTCTTGGATCGACCAGAGCAAGAGGATGTCCCCACATTGATTGATCGGAAGGTACCAGTACTGCAATTGATTGCACAATTTTCTTTTCTTTTAACCTACTGTTTATAGACTACTCTGTTTCACTGTGCTGTATTGACATAATATAATTCCAGGATAATGTTTTTATTATATCAAATCCAAAGTCAAAATACCCTGTGCTGCAGCTGGACCTTAGGTATGTGTATGTCACCCAGTTTTGACGGTGAATGGAGTTAAAGTATCTTCCTCAAGTCATAACTTGATTTGTTAAATGTGAACTATTATTGCAGATTGATATCAGATCTTGTTGTTGTTATTGTGTCTGCCACATGTGGTGGAATTGCCTTTGCTTGCCTTGGGCAACCAGTAAGTATTATACTACCTTTTTTCCTCTCATTTTGATTATTACCAGTGCAAGGCATATATTCATATGGCTATTTGACTGTTGTGTTTTTTAATGCCAAGCCACCTAAGGCTACAACTCTAAAATATATTGCAGGTGATTACAGGTTATTTACTTGCAGGATCTATAATTGGACCAGGAGGTTTTAGCTTTGTCAGCGAAATGGTGCAGGTAAGTTGCTTTTACCTTTGTCGGTTGCTTTTCATGAAATATGCATGCACTTTTTTCTCAATTGTTTCACTTCTTCAGCCAGCAGTTGTTTGTGCATGTGAAGAAAAAATACCATTAAATTGCTTATGCATTTCTTTTTTTGACACTCTACAAGTTCATGGGAACAATTTTGTTTCTTTTGCTGTCAGTAGTCAGATAGTAGTCTTATTAGTAGGCCCTTTCTGTGGACAAAGATGTTCATGAAAAATAAGAATCTTTGATCTAATTGCTGGCCAATGGCATTGTATCCTGGACTTTTCTTGTGGTTAAAGATGAAGCCATGTCAGGTGAAGTAGAAGTAACCAGTATAATGATATGTGTTATGCATTGTGTGAAATTGGTAGTTGTATATGTGTAAATGTACAGGGAAGTTCACATGATTAACCCTTAAAAAGCATTAGCTTTTGTTGTGTTGAAGAAACCAAAATCCATCACTGTAATAGTCTAATAGATCAAGGCTCTAGGTTAAATGCCTAAAGTTTATTTGTGTTGAGTTTTGATCTGCATGCTATGGGAAGTCTCCTTTGGTCTTTGCATCTAAAAAACATCATGATTCTCATAACGCTGCATCGCTGCCAATATTTGTGCACTTTCTTTTTTATGTGTGCATATCTCAAGTGTAGCTCATCTGTTTTTCCCTGGATCATTTCTGTTCTACCAATTTACATAGCTTAACTTCTTTGTTGGTAAACATTGCATGCAGATTTCCTGCTTATTTTTATTTCCCTAGATTGCAAGATTTGTGATGCAATCACTAAGATTTCCTGTGAATAAAATGATTGTAATGCCTTTTTCATGAGTTTGTGACACATACTTTTCCTTACAGGTTGAAACAGTAGCCCAGTTTGGTGTGATATTTCTTCTGTTTGCTTTGGGACTTGAGTTTTCTACAGCAAAAGTATATGTCTTTGATTTATTAGATATTTTCACTCATGGAAACATGGAGTTAGCATAATATCGACATGTGGTGTTCCCCTTATCTCAGCTTCGAGTTGTTCGTGCGGTTGCTGTTCTTGGAGGATTGCTCCAAATCATATTGTTCATGTTACTTTGTGGTATTTCTGCTACGGTATGTTTCTCCTCTACAATCTAAATAGCAAGCATATGATATTTCCATTTTCAATCAGACTTTTTTATAATGTAAGGCAAGTCAAAGTTCAAACACTTGCTTATAGGAGAATTTGAATATGCATTACATATGGTATGTTCAAGCATCTGAATTTGTTAGATTTCTCTGGGCAAAACATATAGAGGAATGCTGATTCAATGCATTCATAAGTCTCACGTTCGAGACTCATTTGAACTTGTTACTGAAAGTGAAGAGATCACAATACAATAGAGGTAGTCGGTTGAACCTGCAAATCACTGTATCAAACACTAGCTTTTATCATTCCAGCAGTCTTCTGAAAAATAGGGCGGTGTTTCAACCAGTTTTATATTGAGCTGACTTTTGAATTATCACTTCAGAAAGCACATCCAGCAGTTCTTTAATTTTTGCGTATATTTAATATCTAATGGCAGCTATGTGGAGGCAAAACAAAAGAAGGTGTTTTTGTTGGTGTTCTTCTTTCTATGTCTTCGACAGCTGTGGTAATTTCTAAATATTTGAAGTTGCATCTCTGTGCATTTTATTGCCTCTTATCCAAGTTTACAATGACCTATGCGGTGACCTAGCTTATTGATTATTAGAAAACAATGGCTTAAGCTCAGTTTGTGGTTGCTGTTTGTAAACTTTCTTCTATCTCCCTCCTGGTATGTATGCTCAGTGGAGATGGCCTTGGTACAGCATTTTGTGTTGCTGACTAGCTCCTCATCTCACTTCACCATGGAATGCTACTGTCTTTTGGTGTTTTGCTATATGTCTTCTTAATTGCAGGGTAGCTTTCGTTATAAATAATCTTCTCCTTGCTAATTCCTCATAGAACCATTACACATTACGATAAACACCAAAATGGTTTCAATTTAGCATGTCATTACTTGGTAAATGCTGCTTGACTTGTGTGTTAATTATGTATTCTGAATGTTGTATCACTTGTTATATGGTTATGCTCATGTTGTAAATTCATCTCCATATCCTTATGCTTAATGTTTCTGGGAAAATCATTTCCTATGCAGGTTTTAAAATTTCTAATGGAAAGAAATAGTATCAATGCTCTTCATGGACAAGTTACGGTTGGCACACTCATATTGCAGGTATACCAATATTTTCTTTCGTCTTCTATTTTCATCTTATTGTTTGGGGAGATGAATTTGTAAGATTTCTTGGCTGCTTAAGAATTGAATTAGTAGACTGATGGTTCTTTATTTATCTGAGCTTTGTCAATTTCTTTGTACTGACATTACTAAATATCAGGACTGTGCTGTTGGTCTTCTTTTTGCACTTCTTCCAATTTTGAGTGGCGCATCTGGTCTTCTTCATGGAGTTGCATCAATGACGAAGTCGTAAGTGAAGTGTTTTTTGCTTAATAACTTGTATTTACATCATACTTTTATCAGCAATTGAATAATTTATCCACTACAATTGTGGCTTCTAAAGTAAATTCATGTTGCATCAATGTTTAGATGGTGGTAAGCAGTACCACCTGCTTTTTTCACATAATGGCAAGATAGTAACACAACACTACAACAGATTATGTGTCATGTGCTAGGGCCGCCAGGCCCAGGAGTGAACAGTACCGCGAGGTACTGTTCACGTGAACAGTACCGCGCGGCAGGCTAGGCTGTTCTCTCAATTAGGGGGATTTGCTATCCTTAATTAGTTACTTACCTTAGCCAATAAGTCAGGATATCTTCAATATTCCTCTTTAGCTATTTTCATCTACAAGTCTTTACCTCTATATATATCATCTGTAAGCCTTTGGGCAGAATCAAGCAATAAGAAATCAATCTCCAATCTCTACCCCGTTTCTCTAAATCTCCCCCGTTTCTCTAAATCTCCCCCGTTCACCATAGCTCGGCAAGGGGATCAACCCCGCGCCGGCCAGTTCCATGACTACGAACTACGCAGTCGAGGGCCTGCTATCCTAGGTGCCAACGCCCTTGACAACTTGGTATCAGGTTCCAGGCGATCTGCATCCCCTTCTGCCGCACTAGAACTGTTGGTGTTGTCGGCTGTTTCGTTTCCCTCCGGCATGTCGACATCAACTCCGGTGGATCTTGTGGCCCTCATCAAGATGTTGGTCGAGTCAATCCGGACTCTTCAGGCCACCATCGAAGGGAACGCCACCACCATCCGTGCACTGGAGGCGCAACACCCGACCTCGGCTGCCTCGGGCACGAAGGCGCCGGCCACGGGCGAGCACCATAGCGACCGGCCACCACGATTCCAGAAGATGGATTTTCCAAAGTACGACGGCACGTCTGATCCTCTCGCCTTCATCAATCGCTGCGAGTCCTACTTCCATCAGCAGCGCATTGCGGAGGAAGAAAAGGTATGGATGGCCTCGTATAACTTGGAAAATGATGCACAGATGTGGTACATCCAGGTCCAGCACGATGAGGGAACACCACCATGGCGTTGCTTCACTGAATTACTGCACCTTCGGTTCGGGCCACCCCTGCGCTCCAACCCCCTTGGCAAACTGATGGCATGCAAGCACACGGGCTTCGTCGTCAAGTACCAGGACTGGTTCGAGGCTCTTCTTTCGCGGGCAGGCGTCCTCACCGAAGAACAACGGGTGCAGATCTTCACTGTCGGCTTGCAACCACCGCTCAGCCTCGACGTCGAGATCCACAACCCGCAGTCCCTCGCCTTCGCCATGAGCCTCGCCCGCAAGTTGGAGCTCCACGACCAGTGCGTCGCCGCCGGGGCCCTTGCCCTAATGCTGTCGGGGTACCAGAACGGTGGCCTGCTTCCGATGCCACCAGCATGCATGGCATTGCTGCCGCCT
>KE371009.1:45777-82349 GCA_000418225.1 Zizania latifolia
CCAACAAGGCCTATCTCTCTGCCAGTTTTCGTTATTTTCCTAACGGTTTTAATAAATCTACAGAAAAATTTCATTGTCCAATAGTGATGGTACCTATATGTGTTGATATATTGTATTGGCTCAACTCTTCTAGCAATGGCAGCAAAATAAAAGAGAAATGTTCTTCTCTCTTCTTTCATAGTTCAGAGTTCAGAGTATTCAGAGTCCTCAAAAACGAGCTGGCCATGACAAAGAAAGAAGCTCAGGGAGGGGCTACCCATGACGCCATGCGTGGCTAGTTGGCTAGTAGCTACCAGCTCGTTGTGGCTGAGTTGCGAGGCACCAGTGGTGCTCCGAGCTCGCTTTTGCCTTTGTTCGAGCAAACGCGATTGTGCACGCACGAACACGGCGGCAGGGGCAGGGGCAAGGCCGGGGAGGTCAAGGAGATGCGTCCAAACGTAGTAGCAGCAGGGGTGTGGGCGAGGGTGGTGCAGCAGACTACAGTGTCCATGCATGCACACGTACACAGACAGGTGCCAATCAATCAGCTCCTCACAGCACGCAGCAGCATGAATGCATGCAAGTTTTCCTCCTTTTATTTGATGTAGCAAAAGGCAGCAACTAGCGCAGGAGAACAAGGAGAAAGAGAAAGGAATAGAGCAATGCATCAGCAAGAGATGATCTAAGGTATTGTGATTATAGAGATACAGATAGAGAAAGAGTTTACAAGGGCAGTGTCCTCTGCAGGGTTCATGGAGACGCACTCTCTATCAGCAATGGTACACAATTATCTGTTTGTTTCTTGCACGTACTTCACGAGCTCTCTCTCTCTCTCTCTCTCTCTCTCAATCCATCTGGCTCTCTGCTCTTCTCTCGACATATGCATCTATCTATCTGTGAAAATGAGCAGGGCAGCCAAAAGATCTGGAATCTATGTGGTAGACTGGATGTCTCTGCACTGCTCTAGCTTGGTGCTGCTGCTGGCCTGCTGCCGCCTCTGGCAGCCTGTTGTGTTGTGTGTGTGAGGTCTTCTCTCAAGCAAAGTTGATCCCAGGACACCTTCAGACAAAGGAGTACTACCACTCATGGAGCACCCTGTCCAGCCCAGCCTCCAGATCTGCTCCTATTTCTTCCACACCTGAAAGAGATAGAAATGTAGAATTATGTATATAGATGGAGTTTATCTTAGCCTGTCTCATGTTTCTGTTTATCTTAATTAAGAAGACAGGATAAGATAAACTTTAGTTTTAGAAATTAGCTTACAGAGGGTCAAGTACTATCTATATAAGGATGAGTTGTATCCCTATTTTAAAGAGCAATAAAGAATTAGTCTAATATCTCTAATGTTCATTATCCCAATCTAAGTTCCTCCTCTCATCTCTGACAGTCGACGCCATCCGGCTATTTTCTCAACGGTATTTATCTTGTCGTAAACTTGGTTCATGACACATGGAAAATCTAATATTACATTATTAAAAGGGTTGGAAGGAACTTTATGTACTTATCTCAATATCCAGAAATATAATTGCTAGTTAATCAGCCCAAAATAAAAAACGAGTAATATGGTTTACTGTGATTTGACTAGATTATAGCATAGATTAACCGAACCCATATAGCATTAAGCACATGAGTTATGTACTATATCAAAGTGATTCTTCTTCAGATAAAAGATACACATTAGTATACGGTCACACAATTTTGCAAGGAATTGGCTAGTCGATATCAAGGTTTTAGATTCCGGATTAGTGGGTGGAGTGCACCGTAAAACCGAAACATCTAAATTTTGGAAGAACTGAATGAAATTTTCAGAAAACTTTAAATTCAGTCAACAAATTTTGGGGGGCTAAACCTGCTCCTAATAGCTTATGTTCCTGTAGTCTTTGTACATACCATGAAGCAATTATGAATTATGTATGTGAAACAGAAATGAAATTGAATGCAAAAACTACGCAAATTTATTTGTTATAGCGAGATTGAGTTTTCAGAATTCGGTCTGATGCAGATTGCAGAAGCAAATATAGGAAAAAGAGAAAACCTGGTTAATGAATGATGGGGCCATTGTAATGCTAGGTAGGGAGGTTGTAATCATTGGCAATGTCACTGTTCCAACATGGGTGAAAGGCAGGCTATGAGCTCCAAAATCAAGGAGGTCTGTTTTTCCTTTCCTCGGGAAGAGGTCTAGAGAGAGAAGAGTCCTGCAGGTTTTGCGGCAGCAGCTAGTGTTCATCCTCTCTCTAGGATCTCTCTGTTCCTAGTACTCCTTCCATCGATAAATAAGAAAAAAAGTTATTGTATAATTTATTTAATTCGTATAAAGATTAAGGCGTAACTTACATGATGAAAGATGCATGGATAGAAATTGATCGGTTTAAGAACCGAACATCCGACAGCTTTACAGCCATCATGCAGCAGTGCAGCGTTACCCTTGCAAACTATGCATATGCATTTTCTTCTAGTTAACTGAGTAAACTGAGCAGTATATAACCACACACGTAATGTTATATTTCTAGACGCTAATATTTTTAAATGATTTATTTTTGCTTAGCCGCTAATTAAATTTAGATGGAGGGAGTATGTGAGACAAAACTACTTTGGACCTCTCTTAGAACGTAATATAGAATAATATTTTTATATTAATTATAAAATTATTCAGTAACACTTTAAATAGAGTCATAGCCTATCTTAATCACTAGCAAAAGCAAAAACAAACAAATAAACTCTCGGGTGTCCCACGATGGGCTTTATCAGTCTAGACCGAGAGTGAGCCTAGCCAGCTTTGGAGTCCGGTATGACCCATAAAGAGAGGTTCGATTCCGATAGGATAAAATTAGCACCATATCTAGAAACCAAACACCATAATCGGTATAAGAAGATATACTTATACCAGAATTCTAGTAAATAGGAAATAGGCTAGAGTTCGATACGTGATCCCGGATGTCAGGGAACCGACTCGGGTTAGAGCTTTGGTTTTGTACAGCTCGTCCCTTGACTATATAAAAGGGACGAGACACCCCCTAGATGCATGCTTTTTGCTCCATAAGCTCTCGTATTGCATTGTTTAGATAATCATCAATCCATAAATACACGCAACATAGGGTTATTATCCTCTGAAGACTCAAACCTGTATAAACCTTGTCTCTTATTTTCTAGAGTCGACCTTAGAGCTCAAGAATACAATGCTTTCTTATCATCTCAATCACCACCTCGGGTACCCCTGTAGGTGGACTGGTTGGTAATACACTGACAGTGATCCTCTAAATCACCTCTCATTTCTCTCAAAAATAGAAACTTTCTTTCTAATCCCTTTAAAATATAGGTGATTAAGATTATAAGGATATTGTTGTGTACTGATTGATTTTTAGGGATCAACAGAGTTAGGATGGTTCCTATATAAGATTTTAGGGAATAATAAATGGCAACTCTCTTGGAGATTTCCAAAAAATTTAGAAAAAATGGATAAGGGTCGAGAAGTCTTATATTATGAACCTTCGATTCTAAAATTCAAATTATTTCACATTTAATTTGATGGTCAGAGGCGAATTGAAAGCTAAGCAGTGGTAATTCAGACCTCTGGAGTAAAATAGGTATGTCTCCTTGCTACGGTTAAGAAATTGCAACCTTCCAAATAGGAACTCGCCAATCCATGGGTATACCAAGAAGTTACAAAAGTAGTCCCTGTAAACCAACCTCCTAAAGCGAAATAAGCACAAGGAAAGAGCAATAGGCCAGACCATCCTATGTCCAAGCCAAAGAACTTACCCCGAAAAGTCCTGACAAATGATGATTGAGACGAGATTCCGCGTTTTTGAACCACGAAAGGCTTGCCATTTGGGATTGCATGAAGGGATATCAAGACTTCCTAATTATCATACATTTTATGCTATCTACATACACTAAAGTAAGGGCTATGGATTCTGTTGAGAACCGTGACAAGCTACACCAAGTAAGAAGTGTAGAACAATTAGCTCATAAGCAACAGATGCAGCTTCCCAAATTGGGTAAAAGTGCAATCCGATCGCCGCAGAAGTAGGAATATCCCAATTTGTTGAACGTTATTTAAGAGACCATGTTCTACTATTTAGTTTGATCTTATAGTCCAAAGCACCTTTCTCTCTATAAGAACAGTGCGTTCTGAGGTGTGAAGTGTGAGAGAGAGGATGTGATGATTGATGTTTTGAATAAGATAACCTTTGTATTTTGGATTTGGATCTTTTTCGTATTTCAAAATAGTGAAAAAGTTAAATTTTGTATTTAAAACCATGTTTTGTAAATTTCTGGATTTGGATTTGGATCTTAAAAACCATGTTTTGTAAATTTGTGGAAAAGTATATTAATACAAATTTATTTGAGGAAAAATTTGATTTTATTGATTGGTTCTCAGTGCCAAAATGAAATTTTGCCTTATTAGAGAGTAGATACTATTTCAAACCTGACAAAACTCCAACTCTTTGGTTTCACCCCTTATTCCTTCCGTTTTCACTCAAGTTTTTACCTTGGCAGATTACTCCTTACTCTAATCTTCAATTAACTCCTTTAGTAATTCCGCTATCAACTATTCCTTTTACTCAGCAACGAAGAAATTTGAATTCTTCTGTTCCGTTCAAAAGAATGCAGAAAGCAGCACTCCTTCTGAGCGCTGAAGAACTCATGCGCTCTTTCCTTCCTTGGTTCAGTCCAACGGGTCTTCTGCCAAGCTGATTCTCTGCTTCCCTCGAGCAGAACGCGCCCCAGCCGCGCTGCAACCGCCACACACCTCTCCTCTGCTTTCTGTCTCGCGCTAGAACTTTTGTCGTGTTTTGCAACGGCTGGCGATCAACTTGGGAGCTACGCAAACCCTTGCGATCGTGCCACCTGTCCCGCGATACACCGTAGCTTCCGGAGGGTTCCGTGGGGTCTATTTAAGCCCAGCACCCTCCTTCTTGGCTCGCGCGAGCCTGGCCGTCCCAAAACAGCAAACCGACATCGCCTGGGTCATCGTCTCCCATTCGTCGCCCAACGGTAAACACCTCCTTCTTGCCTAGTTCTTCATTCTTTCCCTTGGTTGTTCTTGGCAACATGTTCAGTGAAACGAGGGGTTTCCATTTTCGTAGAGAAACTCACCGGGTCGCGACACCTTGCCGGAGCCCCTGCTAGCCGTCGTTGTGTCCCATCTCTGCACCATCTCGCGCAAGGTAACTCCTTTTTCCAATACCTTGCGCCAGTAGTCTCTCTGGGTGTCTGTGATCATGTTCCGGTGTCTTTCTTGGCGATTTGTTGCCTAGATATCGCCGGCGACTTGCACCCGTACTCGCGATGTCGGGGTCGCCGTCGCCAGGCCAATCCGGTATAGCTTAGCCGATCTTTTCCGCTCGTAGATATATTGGATGCTCCTGTTCATGTTCCTCTAGAAGTTTAGGGCTGAGGATTGTCGGAACGCGCCGGCGGCGAGAGCCGATTTTGTTGGTTCGGACCTCTCGTCGCCAGGCTAACTCGAAGCGCGATTCTCTAATCCGTTGTTTTGGGAGAGTTTTTGGCACATTTAATCTGGTGAAATCGTCCGCCATGGGCAGTTTCCCCTTTTCGTTCGTCTCTGTCGACGGTGGTCCGTTCGGTGCCAGGGTGAAGCCGACATTCATGGCGAAACTTTAACGCTCGGATTCGTACCGTTGGATGGGTTCATCCTCTTGTCGCACATCAGTATATAGAAAATCGGAAGTCGATTTGAAGTGCGGAAGCCGGGCGAGAACCAAGTTTTCCTGGCCGCCCGCATCTTCTTCTTCCTCTGGCTGGGTTCAGGCTTGCGCTTGCGCGTGGAGCCACCGACAAGTGGGGCCCACGTGTCTGCTTCTCATACCTGCCGTGTATAGGTCTCTGCTTCTATCACTAGCGTGCGGGACCCATTTGCCAGCCACCAAGTGTTGCGTACGTTTGGGCCAAGTGGTTCGCTGAACTGGGCCGGACCGCATGCACAATACATTTTCATTTCCGTGAATATTGTTACTTCGGCCATGCACGTAAATAGTAACCTGTAATCTTTTCTCTGATTCATTTGTCCAGCCAGCCGAATCCATAAAACTTCTCTCTGTTTTCATTGTTCCGGTGTGCTGATTTTTTAAATCCAAATGAATAGTATCTATTTTCTTTTTCGGTGTTTATTTCCTCTGTTTGGGCTGAGAGCCCGAATAGTTCTATTTTTAAATTTCATGCAGAATTATTTTGGGCCGGCCCGATAAACAATATATTTTCCTTTTTCTTTCAGCTTTTCTTTTGTAGTTGGGCCAACAGTGTTGACCCGAATGAACAGTGCAGCGCAGTACTATTTTTCTGTTTCCATAGAACAGAACACTTCGAATAATCCTAGAAAATTCATTCTAGATTGACTTTGTTGCCGTTTCTAAAAATTTCAAAAATTTCATATTTTATTTTGACACTGTTAGAATTAAATTCAGGTCTTTTCTTGAATGTTTTTATTTATTGAGTGTATTTTCTCCGCGTAGTCGTTGACACCGAAGACTCGACAACTTCGCTGAAGACTCGGATTCATCCTAGATCAAGACAAGTCTCCTTTGATTATTTTGGAACTTATGTTTGTCAAAATTTACTTTTATACAAATGCATGCTTAGGTTGTACAAGCACACATACACTTGTTAACTACAATTACTTGTGCGATTAAGTCAACTAAAATATAAAACTTGTTGTACTTAGACTCCATCATATTGGTTATCCTGTTATTCCTTTTAAATTTGAGATTGTTGTACATCAATTCTATATTTATATGTGAATAATGTAGATGATCAATCACCTTGTTGCACAAATCACTCACATGCAAAATATGATTAACGATGGGATGAAAATGGGTGTTTGCAAAATATTTTTGAAAAACGACACCAAGTATCGGTTGTATTGAAATGAAAGGAAATTTATCCGTGAACTTGATCATGGGTTGTCGTTGCATTTGTGGCCTGACTTCATGTGATACATAAGGATCGATTCTTTGGGAAATAACATATCGCACACTATCGTGCAACATTACGGGTATTATGGCTCCGCCCCTAGACAAGTATTTAGAAGGCTTAGGATGGCTTGACTGCCGATAAATGTGAAATCATCGGGTGGCTCGTGGTTTCTGCAAAGTCATAAAAAGGCAATATGATTGTGTGATTGTGATAAGGGAGTGAGGGGTTTTGGAGCACTCGTGGAATTTTAGGGAAAAGGAAGGCTCGGTAATGTGTTATACCAAGTCAACTTTGAAAAGGCCTTATAGCGAACCTCCTCTACTACCAGGGTAGTAGGAGTAAGATCGTGGCATGAGGATAAAGTGAATACCTTCAACTGAAATATAATCTATTCGAACCATGCCCACGATTATGGGCACGTGACTTGATGGTTGCCTACCCGTAGTCTTGAGTTTTGTTTGTGAACACAAAAAATGTTATGGGATGGGAAACTTACCAGAGTATTACCTTTACGGTATACAGCCAGCTTGAGTTGTTAGGAACGAGCTTTGTACCTCGAGGAGTCGATTGACTCTATAGCGAGAGGTGTGAGATCAAACCCTAGGTTGGGAGATAAAATCTAGTTTAGGATAAGATTGATGAAGTTAATTAAGGGAAAGCTACCTGAGTGGTAGGCCCATCCTGAAGTTAAAATGATTTAGGAGAATGTGTTGTTGGCTAGATTATGGATGTTGTTGAGAAATTGTTGCAAAGCAATTTTGGATTGGTAGAACTATGGGTTCTACTTGTTTTTGTTGAATCAGAAAGCTATTTGTGGGGAAGGGGAGAGGTTGGGACCTCTATCCGGGATAGTTTCACACGTAGTTGTTTTATATCTGTGTGATTGTCAAATAAACCTAGTCACCCTTGGAATAATTCATCTATACTCTGTTCTCAAGGCTTGATGAGTACTTTTGTACTCAACCTTGCTATTTGTAGCAACCAGAGTATGAGGAACAATAAGAAAAAGAGAACTACATCGAAGGAGGTGAAGACGAATATGTTAATGAAGAGTAGAGCTAGTTTAATTTGAGAATGATGTTTTGTTTCCGCTGGACTTTTGTAATGTCCGCGTGCTACGAGGTATGCCTTAATAATAGCTTTTGTAATACTTAAATATTATAATAAGTAGTTCTGTGATGTACTACTGCTGAACTGGAATGAATATCACCTTTGATGTTTATTTCATTTTTTGACTGTGACATCTCGTCTCGGTATAACAAAGTTTGTACGAGACAGGACGTTAAATAGGGTGGTATGGAAAAGTCATGTGATAGGTCCTATTAATATGCTTGTTTAGTGTGATGAAGTAGAATAAAAAGGAACAATTTCGTCCTATGCAAATAAAAATATTTGACAATGTTCCAAAAAAATTCTTAAGGACATCGTCCTAAGAGTAGGGCTGGACAGAATACTCATAGCTCGTTAGCTCACTCATCTCGTTGCTAGCTCGGATCAACTTGGCTCGGCTTGTTACCTTAACGAGCTATCTCGAGCCAAAGCTTTAGCTCATTATGTTAATGAGCCAACTCGAGCTAGCTTGCGAGCCAAACAAGCTAAAATATTATTAACCCTAGACACCACAAGTCTAAGTATTACTAGATAAGGAGCTCTCATAATGAGTGTTTTTCACCTAACCTATTAATATGTATTATGAAATCCTTATTTTGGGAATGCATATCAATTTCTATTTTCTTTATTGTTGTTTTTAATATTGTGTAAATTGTAGTTTAGATTTTCTTTTAGAAAAATACTGGCAAGTAGGTTGTATATGTAATTTGTAATTGAAGGTGCAATGTGGTGGCCCTATGATGCATTTTGATTGTGTGAACCAAGTATGATTATATGAACTAACTTTTAATCTAACTGCAAGGTGTACTGACATGACATATAAAATTACTCTTATAGTCTTATGTCTTTGGACTTTTGAGTTTGAACATTTATAAATTATAATTTAGTTGTACTCTTTCTAATCTATAGTGGTGTTGGTTAGTGATATATGTATAGATATTGCTTCAAAGATTAGTTACTCAGTCAATCATACAATGATGTGAAGTATTTTTTTATTCAGCTTGTGAGCTAAATGAGCTAGCTCGAGCTAGCAAACGAGACAAGTCGAGCCAGCTCAAGCTGGTTCAAGCCGAGCCGAGCTGGCTCGATATCCTGCCCTACATAAGAGTAGGAGAGCAATTAGGTCTAAATTAGTATTGATTAGTAATTATTAGTATGCTTATAGTTAATTGGTGAATATTATGGTAAAATTTGCATCTATTAGTGATAATTATCTATTATTAGTATTAATAGGGATGATATTTGCACCCACAATCCAACAGAGCGGTTGAAAGGGCCAACGGTAATATTTTCTTCAGGCTGAATCGGAGGGTCATGAGACTTGCGACACGGTTATGGACCGAAGATCTCCCAAAGATATTGTGGTCCATTAGTACCACACAAGCTCGTTCTATAGGGTTCACACCCTTCTTCTTATTATTCAAAGATAAGGCCATGACACCTATCGAGCTAAAAGATGGGAGTTCTTTGAAGATAGGTACCCGAAGACCCTGATGAAATACAAGCATCACTAGATCAGGTGTGTTCAATCAAGCATCCTTGGACATGCGTGCTTGGTTAGGGGTCTTCGGACAGGTGTCCTTGGCCAAGGGTCCTCGGTCAGGCATCCTCGGTCAGGTGTGCTCTGTCAGGCGTTCTCGATCATGCGTTCTCAGTCAGGCGTCCTCGGTCAGGCGTGCTCCCTCATGGGTCCTTGACCAGGCATCCTGGGTCAGGCGTGCTCGATCAGGTATCCTCAATCAGACATGCTCGGCCAGGCATCCTCGATCAGGACTATACGCATGCACATGGCATTAGATCCTTGCGCTAAGGACTATACAGCTATACCGAGGGCTTGGTGGCCAGTCGCAGTAGGGAAAAACTTAAGTTGCCAATTGTTCGAAGTGTCTCGAGTGCTTGTGATACTTGACGCCCAATACGCGTGCACGTGGCATTAGTTCCCTGCGCTAGGGACTATACAACTATATCAAGTACCTTAGGCACAAACGACATTGGACATACACTTCAAGATTAACAAAATGAAATGACTTCTTATATTGTCGATTGGTCAAGCTTTGTACAATAGAGTTAAGCTATTTACATGCTAACTTCTACATTTATCTCTACAGTTACAAATCCTCAAGGGCTGGTTGTTGCTGCTGGCCTTGGTCATCTTCGAGCGGGAACAACACTAGGTCCCAGGCCAGGGCAGTAGCGGCATCTTCCACTCCTTCGTGAAGTGCCAGAACGTCTGCCTCAACCACCATCGCCGGGTACCCTTGCCCAACCAGCGCCAGGTCTAGAGCCAGGTGGTGCACCCGGGCGACCGCAAGAGTGTGCTCAACTCCACTCTTGGCCACCTCCCAAACGTACGCCATGGCCGTGCCTCTAGATCTTCGAGCCACTCCGAGTATTCTGCCTCAAAGGAACTCTGCGCCATAGGGTCATCCACCGTCATCTGGTGGACCCTCTCGACCATAGCGTGGGCTCGGCCAACCTCAACCCATGACATCGATACCCGGTCCTCAAGCTCCTTAATACGAGCCTTGACCTAGGTGTGGTATTCTGTAGAGATAAGAAGGTGTGAGATCATGCGTATGATCATTGATTTATGATGAACAAATTGGTGTTGATGTTGATATGTTTTGAATGAATTGATTTGAGTGGTTGAGCACTTTGGTTGAGTTGTCGAGCACTTTTGTCGGGCACTTAGCACTTGGCCCTCGAGAGAATTTCAACACCCGAGAAATTTTAGCACTCAGGATTTTGGATCAATTAGATTTTTAATGTTCGAGTTGGATCATATGCTTAAATTGTTTATTTCATAAATACACAATGTTTATGATTAATTAGAATGTTTGAGTTAGGTTAGAAATGATTGATCGGACTGATTGAGTCAAGTTAGAAAGAACTTGTGCTCAAAAAAGAGTTTCTTGGTTTGTTCATGTGCAGGCATTGCTCGATGACGGGATCGGAGCTAGGCTCAGGGAGGAGGTGAGGCTCAGAACGGTCAAGGATGTCATGCGGGACGCTCGGGCTAGAGGATACGGCACGTGAAGATGAGGTTTCCATATGGCAAACGTGGGGATGCGTGCGAATATGGAAAGAGAGCTTTTTATATGTCATGCGCAGGAATGTGTACGAATGTAGAAAGGATGCAAGGTTTCCATATGGCATACACGGGATGTGTGCAGATATAGAAAGGAGGCAAATTCAGAAGGAGTTAGGATTTGTTGAATTCGTAAGGGATATGGATTCCTAGTTAGATTAGGATTTTAAAAATTATTACTTTTGTGCCTCATGGTGGCAGCCATGAGAGACTATAAAAAGACTAGAGGGGAGAGCAGAACGATCATGGAAAAAGAAGAGAAAATTAAGGTTTAGCCTTTTGCTCTCCATCTAGAGCTTTGTTCGTGATTTGGTGAGGGGTGCTTTGGATTGCACCTTTGTTAACGGCAAAATTTGGTAAAGCCCAAGCCCAACACAGTTTCGGCACAGCCCATGGAAATCAAGGAATCCGGTCAAAGCATGGTCAGTGAAGCTCAACCACAATACGCGCATTTGATCGGATAAAGATACGAAGAAGCCAATAAAAAGGGAAGATAGATTTTTCAGTTGCAGTCATATCCATGTAGGACAGCAAGTCTCCGGACTATAAATATGTAACGCTTAGGCTTAGTTTAGAATCATCAAAATAGATCAACAAACAACTCTCGACGTATCGCCAAACTTGCCACCGGCGAGTTCTTGCTCTCTCGCGGGGCTGCATCACTTAGATCTCCGGTGAGAGGTAAGTTCCGCCAAACATGTATTGATTAGTAGATCTAAGGCTTCATCGGTTAGGTCCGACTTCTTAGTCTATGTATCAGTCGTGCTGTATCAGACGCGTGGTTTAGATCAAATATATTAATCTAAGGCTTCATCGGTTAAGTTCAACATCTTAGTCTATGTATTTGATTCATATCACGTATCGTTCGTCTGGATGAAGTGTGCTCCGATATATTTAGCATTATGATTTGCTGTGATTTAACGACTGTCTTGGTTTAGTCCAATCTTACGGTTATTGTGAATGATAATGCGAACACAGATCGGGCGTGTTGAAGCCATATTCTATCGGAGTATTCACCGATAGGTTATCTCTGCGTGTTTACCTCATCGTTGTATCGGGAATTGGAGTCGGGTGATACACATCGGCCTAGCATTATTATATATCTTGCTTTTACATCCCGATATCGACTCCGATACTAATCCCAGTTGATTTTACAGATTAGATAGTTTAGGCTGATGGTTCTATCTCGATAGGTTGAACAGTAGATCTATTCTTCATGTCATACATCCGATATGCCACATCATACAATTTCCATCATATTATTATTATGTTTTATTTATCTTATTTAAATGTATGTACTGATGCACACCAAGACCATCGGCTCGACAGCCGATAGGTGTTACTGCTTACGTTTTTCTTGCCTATCTTATCAGTTGCAGGATCAAATTGATTGGCATGCCACGAACCACAAATTTAAGACCTGCACTAGAGTTAAGCAGATCTCTCAGGCCACGTGCGTGACCAAAAACTTCACCAACAACCTTGTAAACACTCTTATGCAATAAAGATTCATCTTCAAGCATCAAGGAGTGTGGTATCACGTTCATTCTCTTAATGTTTATTGGTTTGCATCGTTTTGGCTTATACTGTGATTTTGCTTTTACTTATGATTTAATTTGAATTGATTCATCCAAAACCTTGCTAGGACATTAATAAAGAGATCTAAAAAGTTTCATTGGTTAATTCCTTTTATTTTAAGAGTAATTAAGGTTTTCATTCTCGGATCAGATCTGCTCTGTTTTTACGTTGCTGCATCTCCCGATGATCATAACTTTTGATTGGTAACTCGGATTTGAGTGAAATTCCTTAGAAAAGTTTTGTATTGAAGTCTAGTTTCTTATGTAAAAATTTCAGATAAATCTAAGTTATGGTTTTAAAGTTACGCTCATTTTACCGTACCTTGGTCAGGCTATTTTCTGTCCTTGGAAAGCTCTCTGGAATGCTCTCGGGAAATTTACTGAAGCCCCGAGAAAGCCCACGGGAAATTCGAGAACTCCCCGGGAAATTGCTTGAGTCCTCGGGAATTTGAGTCTAGTCAGGAATTTTACTGATTGGTCAGAAATTAGTTTTTTGAATTTGTTTTTGGGGTACTGCAACCATTCACCCCCCTTTGGTTGTCGTGGGTAGCATATTTCGATCTTACAGAAGGAAACAACCTTAGGCTCAAGTCCAAATGAAGAAAGTCGAAGAAGGAGCAGCAGGGGGACTTACCGCGGAGTCGGCAATGACCTTTTGCTCAACGACCATCTCGGTGGCCCACGCGGCCTCCACCGACTCCTTGGCCGCCTTCATCGTGCCATCAGCAGCCTCAGCCCGGTGTAGGGTGTCCTCGGTGGCCACCACCAACGCCTTAGCCGTGACCCTTTCCTCGGCACCCTCCCGAACCAAGGCCTCATTTTGCGCCTCGAGGTCAGCATGCTCCTTTTTGAGCTGCTCGACCTCTGCCTCTAGGGCAGCCACTTGGCCTGCCTTGGAGGTCTCCACCAAGTACAGTTAGCGAGCGTGGCGAAGTCCCTTGGACTTATATGCCAACCACACCAGCGCTTGTTGCACAAAGTAAAACAAAGTCAGCTACTAGAACCTAAAGAAAGAAAGACTTGGAGAATAATGTAGAGGACTCACCGTGACGCGGTCGGCCACTTGGGCCATCGTGTCCCTAAGGCCGATGTCCACTTGAGCTCCACTTAGCTTGATCCAGTCAAAGACTTAAGCCAAACTATGATGAGCTCGGGGGCTGTTGTCAGGGATATGACCCCTAGGTATCCTACGATAGGCTTTATTAGTACGGACCGAGAGTAGGCCTAGCTAGCTTTGGAGTTCGGTATGGCCTATAAAGAGGGGTTCGATTCCAATAAAGTAAGATTAGCATCATTTATGAAAACCAACACCATAATCCGGTATAAGGAGATATATTTGTACCAGATGAATAGAAAATAGGCTAGAGTTCGGTACATGATCCCGGACATCAGGGAACTGACTCGGGTCAAAGCCCTAGTTTTGTATGGCTCGTCCCTTGACTATATAAAGGGGGCAAGACACCCCTAGAGGCATGCTTTTTGCTCCATAAGCTCTCGCATTGTATTCCTTAGACAATCATCATTCCACAAATACACAGGATGTAGGGTTATTATCCTTCGGGAGGCTCGAACCTGTATAAACCTTGGTTCTTGTTTTCTAGAGTCATCGACCTTAGAGCTCAAGAATACAACGCTTCCCTACCATCTCAATCACCACCTCAGGTACCCCTGTAGGTGGACTGATCGGTAATACACCAACACTAAGCTAGATTGGAAACACCAAAAATGGAGCTTTTAGCCTTTTATCTACACTTGCTGGCACATTTGTAAAGAACATGATAGAAGGATCTTCCAAAGAAGGGTGGATGTTCATCAAGTCTCTTGTCTCATCAAGGATGATCAATTTGATCTCTATCTAGTAGATCTCTTGATTTCTTTTTAAAAAACACAACCATAGAGGAGCAGTACAATGCACTATCATAGAAATAATCTTTAGTGACTAAACTTTACTGACGGATAAAAAATACGTGTTACTAACAAACTTTTAGTAACAGACTGTCTGAGGCCCATCAATAAAGTTCCATTATTAGTGACGGGTCATAATTTGACACCTCCATTAGTGACGGGTCGTAATATGACCCATTACTAAAGGATCCTAGCATTAGTGACGGGTCACGTTACGATCCATCACTAATAATAGACACCACTATTAGTGACGGATCAAATTACGACCCGCCACTAGTGGGTGTGCTCTTTAGTGACGGGTGTTATCATCTCACGTCACTAAAGAGGCCGCAACCCTAGAATGATCGTTAGTGATGGTTTTTTAGCAATAACCGTCATTAGTGTTTCCTATATAAACAGCTAAACTGAGCACCGATGTTCTCTCTGCTGTTATTGCTCCCACCTGCCGCCTCCACTTCTCCCACGCCGATCGACCACACATGCGCAAAGACTAACCAGTCGGGCGAATTGAAATGGTGACCCGCACTGTTATATGTGTGGGTATACCGGCTGGCCCCACCGGTAGTAGCATTCACATGGGCGGTGGGCCCATCGATATATTTTCCTCCATCACCACAAATATTTTTTGTTAATATATGTTGTTTTTATTGATTTTAGTAAATAAAGTGAAATAGGTAGTTAATAAATAATAGATCTTTGCTACAAACTTTGCTACAAATTTCAATACATTAAAATTTAATATATGTTTGACAATGTATTTTGTGTTAATTACATGTTAGTTGTCGTACATATTTTATGGTATAAATATTGAGTTAGAGTCACGCAACCGATTACGTCGTCTCCCGTTCAAGAGTGTTAGATTATAAATATGACTGGGCAAATGGTCATATTTATAGGAAGACACTTCCGAATTGTCCACGCACTTTGGACAATCCGTGGATGTGCAACCCATGTTGCTAGACTCTGTGGTCTCATACGGTTATAGAGAGAGTTTTAGTATTATATCCCTGTTGTTCTCCAGATACACACCCTCTCGACTCTAAGTCGAGACGTGTATTTGGAGAACAGCGGAGAGCTGCTGCCAAAATTCTCTCTAGAACCGTACGGGACCACGGAGTCTAACTACGTGGGCCGCACATCCATAGATGGAATTTAGGACCTATTATTGCCAAAAGTCTAGGTTTGTTCAATCGTAGCTTTATTGGTTATAACATTTGGTTCAATTTTTTATATACTGAAACATTAAGGTCTCCCTTCTCTTAATGTTTAGATGCCTAGCAATTCCTCTTCCAGGTCTACTAGCTCTACCAACGAGGTCGAGTTAGTAATGAAGAAGCCAAGGACACATGCAAAGTGGCCGACAGACAAGATAACCATAAAGGAGGTAGACAACGATGGCATGCTAATAGATAGAGCGGCCATGCAGCGGTTGAGGAAGTTGGCAGGATTGAATGCATGGGAGAGAGTCTCGTTGACCCTTAGGAAGTTTAATGATCTCAGTCGAGAGCAGAAAAATGCACTCTTTAATGACGGGATCAATAATTTCCTAGAGTTTTTAGAGAAAACCAATGCGACATCGTATAGGACAGCGATAAAGATGATTGCCAAGCTTTGGAGGTCTCACAAGAGCAATCTTGTAACAAACTTTGTCGCGAAAGACCTTAAGACCTTCACCAAGTTTCCACACCTAAAAAGGAGGACTGAGATTAGTTTGTGAAGATAACAAGCTCAAATGCATTTAAAATAGAAAGCTCTGCGAAAAAAGGAGCTTTGAGCTAGAAATAAGCTACCCCAAAATCTTGACACAACTGGTTATATGGGGGAAGAAAGACAAGTGGATGCCCAAAGATGCCAAACTAGCAAGTGAGGGCAAGGAGAATCCATGACAATAGTTTCCTGGAAGATCACAAACGGATCTAAGGGCCCAAGGAAAACTGACAGAAAGTGGTGAAATAACCTTCAGCTTGAGTGAAACAATGATGGTAGATTAGAAGGTGAAAGATCTTGCCATGCAGTCGTCAGAAGGTTCCTTCACCGGGGTGCGGGAGAATGATGAGCTTACAAGTACACTAGGAAACCCAAAGCACTCTGGTCACGTGCGAGGTGTGTCTTGCTCGCAAGGCTAGAAGTTTGGTTTCCCGAACAACATCAACATGTAAAAGAAGCGAAAAGGGTTCATGGGAATTGATGTCGAAGCGCTGACGCATTCCATCATAGAAAGCGTATATTCAAACCTCATGAGGAGGTTCACTGCACATGGCATTATCATTCCAGCTAGAGCTTCACTTGCAAGTCCCATATGTGCAAAGAGCAGCAGCCAAGCTTTAAGAGAGGTTGAGCAACCAGACCTGACCCCTTTAATCCATGAGGCTGTGCCAACTCACTGGACCCACCCTATGCTCGCTTGTCATAAGGCCTAGGGGATATCAGATCGAGGTGGCTAGAGGATAGGTCCTCCCAGATGTGCATGTGCTACACACGGTGTTGATAAGTGAGGGATATGCAGTAGAGTTTGTTGATTATGTGCACTCTAATGTAGAAGACAATGTACTGCATATTGCTCTAAATGACAAAATTAGTAAACTAGGCTAGGCACGTCTGTAAAGGATACAATAGAGCCAGAGCGAAATTATTGTCGAGCCCGACACATCTGCTAGCCAGGCTCAGGTGCCTCCTGCTTAGGCTCTTGCTCAACCTCATTCTTAGCATGCTGCTCAGCCTGCTATAGTCGAGGAACAGAAAATGGCCATTATTGTGCCAGGTCCTAAAAGCCAGCGGTCATCAAAGCCAAATCCAAGAAGATTGTCTCGAAAAAGCCAAAGAAAGCTACGAAGAGCAATGTGGGGTCATCCTAGACTCAGCCAAACCTAGAGTTCTGTTATGGCAAGCCTCTGCTAGCACAAGATCAGCTAAGGAGGACAGGACAATCTCTAATGTATAAGAATCGGCATTTCATGACTGACGGGCTATTTTTTAGTTGGCTTCGATGATCTATATGATCTGTTCGACCTGGATGCTCTGGATATCAGCTTGCTACGATGTGGGACATTGTAAGTGACTTAATCTAGTGTTTCAATTAAGGTCGACATATGGTTACTGTTGACACCAGAAGTTGGACCGGTGCGCCATCGGCTAGGCGATCCAGGCGACAAAGAGCCGATGGGCCACCGATGGGCTTTAACAAGTGAAGACTAGCTGTGCGTGTCATGGACGGATACTTCGTTTAGTAGTTTTTTCGCTGATTAAATATGTAAGCCCAGGGTCATCAGAAAACACAATTAATCTTGTCAAACAAACCCTTCGGCGCATCGCTAACTATTAGGTACATAGCATTAGGGTGATTCTCCGCCGGAGCTATGGCTGCATCGGTTGAGTCTGACCTCTAGCTTCGATGGAGATAGCCTATTGGTGAACTGATTCATATGTTCATAGCTTTCTCGGTTGAGTCTAATACTATAATCAGATGGAGTAGGTTTGCTAGTTATCGGTTAAATACATTGATTATTATTCGTTCATTGTGCTTCATGGATTCAATCTCTATATTTGCCAATCACGACGATCTAGCTTGTCGACTTAGATTAGATCGTATGTCAATCGGCAATGGCATGCTGTCTTGGTTAGGTCTGATCCATGGCATCGGCGAGGTCACATACGGGAAAATCTTGCTCGACGTGTTAAAGCATCGTTCATCGGAGTTTTAGCCGATGGATTACCTATTACTTTGTTAATCGGACTTGTTATGATCTTTACGCTCCTAATAACTTGTCTTTATACTACATCGGTTTAGTTCAAACTATAAAGATTGGTTAGTATCGAGTTGTTTCGTTAAAGCCGATTAGCAGAGTTTACAATTTACATGTATCAATCCTGATGAATCATGATTCTCATACGTGCTATCGTTGCCGATGCCGATAGGCTATCACCGATAGCGTTAGGATATCTCACGCCTATTTCCTTGTCAATTGCAGGGTCAAATTGACTAGCACGCTCATTGAACACCTAAGGGTTATTTAGGTCCTGCACTAGAGCTAAGCAGACACTCCTAGGTCTTCGAGTATGAAGACGTAGAGATACCTGTGATTTTTACGTCAACATGCTTTCTTGGCATGCCCGATGGGACCATTGTGTATTCAGATCGATTTTCTTCGTCAGTGTCATGGCCGAGAAGGAAGTTGAGCAGAACAACAACGTTGTCATCCCGATCACTCTGGAACTTTTGATCGATGAGCAACGAGGAGAGGTATAGCAAATAGTTGCAGACTTTCAGAAGCTGTGCCTAGAGTCTTTTAGTATGACTCTGCAAGGGGTGATCCAGAAGAACCAATTACCGATCCCGTCCCTACAGATAGAGTCCAGCAGCTAGAGCCCACAAAGAACATTCCAAGATGCAGTTAATGAAGCAGTTGGCCACACACTCATTAACCAATCTGGTATTTTAGTGAACACTCTGCATGGGTTAATCAAGAAGACGGTAGATGGTTCCATCGCTCAGGAGTTACCACAAGGGCCAGTCTACTTTCAATAGAGATCATCGACACCCATGGCTTTGAGTACATCCCCACTGATGACAACCATTCCTCCGTCGATGAGTGCTATTCCTCCATCGGTGACATATGGATTAGAGCGTAACACGGTACCAGATTTGATACCACCAGCTCCGATGCCGACTGGTATAGTACCTCAGGCATATCAACCTCTGGCGAGTATTCCTCCATCGGGGTATCACTACACGGCTTATTATGGCCCTCTACGTCAGTAGATGAATTTTGAAGGAATGATACCCTAGAATAATTATCAGCATCAAAGAGCAGCAACACCGGTACCTAGTATATGACACCAAAAGAAGATGACTTTTCCTTCAAGATTGCATAAATTATGAGAGATCAATTTGGGCTCAAGCCGAAAGAACAAAGTTATATGTATCGACATCCATATCCAGATTGGTTTGATACGGTGCCGTTACCAAACAGATACAGGGTCCCAGATTTCTTGAAGTTCTCCGGCCAAGACAGTATATCAACAGTCGAACACATCAGTCGTTTCCTTGCACAGTGTGGAGAGGCATCGACTGAAGAGGCTCTCAGAGTTAGGTTTTTTCTGCTGTCTCCGTCTAGCTCGACTTTTTCATTGTTCTCTTTTTTACCACCAAATTCGATCAAGGGATGGGCCGATTTAGAGAAGCAGTTTCACAAATATTTTTTCGTCGAGATCCAGGAAATAAAATTAATGGACCTGACAGCCCTAAAGCAGTGCATGGATGAATCGGTCCTAGATTATATTCAACGGTTCTATGATGTGAGAAGCCGATGCTATAGTCTCAGCCTGACCGATGCTCAATTGGTCGAATTAGCATTCCAAGGCCTTTTACCCCCAATCAGGGAAAGATTTTCGTCTCAAGAGTTTGATAGCCTATCACATCTGGCACAAAGGGTATCGGCTCATGAAAGCCGATTCCAAGAAATACGTAAAGAGAAGACACAGAGGCAGGTGGCACAAGTACAATTTTATCCATCGGATTCAGAGCAAGAGGACTTTGATGGCAATGTTGCCTTAGCTGAATGGGCTAGATTGAAGAAGACGATAACTTGCCCATGGGTTAAAGTCACCGAGAAAGAGTAAAGATATGATTTTGATATAAGTAAGGTGGATAAAATCTTTGACTTGCTTCTAAAGAAAAAGCAGATCTAGCTCCCGTCGAATCACGTAATCCCATCAGTGGAAGAACTGAAGAAAAGGAAATATTATAAGTGACACAACACTGGGTCCCATAGCACAAATAAATGTAAGGTTTTTCATCAATAGATCCAGTCTGCTGTTAAACAAGGATGGATAAAATTCGATGAAGCAGCAAAGCTAATGAACATCGACGGAAATCCCTTCCCGATGAACTTGGTGCACATCGGCTCACCCAGCTTTCACGCCGATAGAAGCCAAACTCTGAGGCATCACGTTGAAACTCATCGGCATTTTGAAAGAGAACAGCACGCCATACCATATGGGCGTAAGGAAAAAGTTGATCCTCACTAGGAGTGCGCATTTTTTTGTTTCTGCTGGGAAAATGATATGTGGCTCCCATCAATTAAGGATTATCCAGAATGTGTCAAAAAGTTTAAACAGAGTGATATTGGTTTCGAGGAACAGCCCTCAAAGAGAAGAACACATGTGAAGGACTGCCTGGGGTCACCTAAGCAAGAAACCTTAGACAATCGGTGCATTCGAGTTGAAGATAGGTGGCAAGGAGATCAAAACCTTGTACAAAAGCCCCGATGGTACCCAGAAGGTTTAACACAAAGTCAGAAGAGAAGGCTCTAATGATAGAGGCATCGGGAGCAGTTAACAGGTGAATATGAGGAGTATCGACAAAGCATACGTTGGGTGAGAAAAGAATGGCGTCCAAAAAAGAAAGCAGATACAGAAGACGAACCGATGGAGGTAAATATGGTTTTTATGTTACCAGCAGAAAACAGGGTGCCTGCATCGGATAGAAAGAAGAACAGGAACAATCGGTTGTGCAACTATTGCTACAACTACAGCAAGCGACATTTGAAAAGCCAGAAGAAGATGAGTATTGGCATTTAAAACCTTTATATATCAAGGGACACGTGGATGGAAAGTCGATGTCAAAAATATTGGTCGATGGAGGTGCTGCTGTTAACGTAATGCCTTACTCTACGTTTCGCAAGCTTGGTAAAGTGAATGAGGATCTGATAAAGACCAACATGGTGCTAAAAGATTTTGGCGGCAACTTATTAGACGCCAAAGGAGCCTTGAACGTCGAACTCACGGTCAGAAGTAAAACTCTGCCGACCACGTTTTTCCTTATTGATGGTAAAGGTTCGTATAGCCTCTTGCTAGGAAGGGGCTGGATTTACGCCAATTGCTGTGTTTCTTCTACGATGCACCAGAATTTACTGCAGTGGCAAGGCGATTAAGTTGAAGTCATTCAAGCTGATAGATCAGTTGTCATAGTCTCAGTCGATGTACCCAATTTTAAAAACATGGATTGCCTTTCTGGACGAGTCTGGGAGAGGGATTTTTTAAGGGTGTCGGATCTTGGCCTCCAGCCGATCAACGAAATGATTCTAGGCTAGGATCCATGTCTAGAGAGATAGATGATGAAGAAGGTATGCTCAGAAAAGGATTCATGTCGGTCGATGAATTAGAGGAGGTGACATCGGACCTAGAGACAGACCAAGGCTGACGTACATTAGTGCTAAATTGCATTCTTCCATAAAAGAGAAATTGGTTAATTTACTGAAAGAGTTTCGGGATTGTTTTGCTTGGGAATATCACGACATGCCCGGGTTAAGCCGAACGATTGTGGAACATCAACTCTCGATAAAGAAAAGATTTCGGCAAGTAAAGCAAGGTCAAAGAATGTTTAAACCCTAAATGTATCCACACATAACGGCCAAAATCACAAGACTATACGAAGCAAATTTGATAAGACCATGCCGATACACGAAATGGGTATCAAATATAGTCCCGGTATAGAAAAAGAGTGGTCAGTTGAGGGTATGCGTGGATTTCAGAAATTTGAATAAAGCTACACCCAAGAACGAATACCCAATGCCGATAGCAGATCTATTAGTCAATGCAGCCTCAGGACATAAGATTATTAGTTTTATGGATGGTAATACCGGATATAATCAAATATTCATGGTAGAGCAAGATATCCCGAAGACCGCATTCAGGTGTTCTGGAGCTATCAGCTTGTTTGAATGGGTTGTCATGACTTTTGGCCTAAGAAACGCTGGGGCAACATATCAAAGAGTAATAAATTATATATTTTATGATCTAATCGGCTCTCTGGTGAAAATTTATATTGATGATATGGTCGTAAAGTCTCAAAATGATGAAGGACATTTAGCCGATTTGAGGAGAGTTTTGGAAAGGGCAAAGAAGTATGACCTTCGTATGAATCCCCAAAAATGCGCTTTCGGCGTATCGGCTGAAAAGTTTCTGGGTTTTATGGTGCACGAGAGAGGGATTAAAATAAGCCAGAACGTTATCCAAGCTATCGAGAATACAGTACCACCAGAGAACAAGACAAAGTTACAGTCGCTGATCAGCAAAATAAATTTTGTCCGTCGATTCATATCAAACTTATTGGGCTGACTAGAACCGTTCACGTCGTTGTTGAGATTAAAAGAAGGAGAAGAGTTTGTTTGGACCAATAAACATCAGAAAACATTTGATGAGATAAAGAGATATTTAAGTGTTCCTTCGGTATTAATTCCACCATGGCCCGATAGACCTTACAAGTTATACTTATCGGTCGATGATGTAAGCATCGGGTCGGTATTGATTCAAGAAGTAGAAGGAAAAGAGCGCGTCGTGTTTTATCTAAGCCAACGACTACTAGATGCTGAGACAAGGTACCCCGCGGTTAAAAAGTTATGCTCGTGTCTCTACTTTTCTTGCACTAAATTAAGGCATTATATACTATCGACGCAATGCACGGTCGTATGCAAAGCCGATGTTATCAAGTATATGCTATCGACTCCAATTTTAAAGGGGGAGATTAGTAAATGGGTATTTGCATTGACAGAATTTGACTTACGATATGAGTCGACCAAAACAGTAAAGGGCCAAGCCATCGCCGACTTTATTGTACAGCACAGAGACAAAGAAGCTGACTATGTGGAGCCGATACCATGGACTTTGTTCTTTGATGGATCAGTTTGCAGGCATGGATGTGGAATAGGACTGGTAATCATATCGCCTCGAGGGGCAAGTTTCAAATTTTCCTACACTATCAAGCCCTACTGCACCAACAATCAGGCTGAATATGAGGCAGTCCTTAAAGGTTTAAAACTGTTAACTGAGATAGAGGCCGATATCATTAAGATCATAGGGGATTCATTGTTGGTAATCAAGCAACTCTCCAGAGAATATGATTGTAAAGATGAAAATTTGAGGATATATTTTGAAGAATGCAAAGAATTGTTAAAGGGATTCAAAATGATATCATTAATACATGTATCAAGAAATCAGAATTTAGAAGCCAATGACCTAGCACAAGCTACATCAGGATATCGGCCGACAGATAAAATAGTCAAAGCAGAAATAACTGATATCGATATTGAAGATTGGAGGGCCAAAATAGTAAGTTATCTTCGGAACCCGTCAAAGTCGGCTCCAAGAAAGTTACACTATAAAGCTTTAAAGTATGTGCTGCTGGATGAAGAACTATACTATCGGACGATTGATATGGTCTTTTTAAGGTGGCTAAATTCGGAGGAGGCTAAGGTCATGATGTGTGAAGTACATGAAGAAATTTGTGGGACTCACCAATCGGCCCACAAGATGTAGTGGTTGCTGCGCCGCACTGGTTATTTCTAGCCAACGATGCTTGAAGATTGTTTCAAATACTATAGAGGATGTCAAGATTGTTAGATGTTTGAAAACGTACAACGAGCCCTGCATTAGCCATGAACCCGATTATCAAGCCTTGGCCGTTCAGAGGATGGGGGATAGACATGATCCACCACATTTACTCATCATCTAGCAAGGAACATAAGTTCATACTGGCAGCCACCGATTATTTTATAAAATGGGTAGAGGCGATCCCTCTGAAAAAGGTAATCGCCCAAGAAGCCATAGAGTTCGTCAAAGAACATATTATCTACAGGTTCAAGATCCCACAAATGATTACCACCGATCAAGGATCGGTATTTATGTCAGAGGAATTTCAGCAGTTTGCAATTGGAATGGGAATTAAGCTGCTCAATTCGTCTTTGTACTACGCACAAGCAAACGGCCAAGCCAAAGCCTCAAACAAAAGTCTGATAAAATTAATCAAGCGCAAAATAGCAGAATAGCCGAAGAGATGGCACGCAACGCTAGCTGATGCTTTATGGGCATACCGGATGGCTTGCCACGGATCAACTCAAGTGCCACCTTATCAACTAGTCTATGGGCATGAAGCCATCCTGCCATGGGAGACAAACATCGGTTCCAGACGTCTTGCTCTTCAAAAAGAGTTGATGGCTGATGACTATTACTGGTTAATGACAGATGAATTAGAAGACTTGGTGCAGAATCGGCTTCGCGCACTCAGAAAGATAGAAGAGAATAAGGCAAGGGTGGCAAGGCATTACAACAAGAATGTATCAGCCAAGGTATTCGAGGAAAATGACTTAGTCTGGAGACTCGTGCTGCCGATCGGGACTAAATATAATCGGTTCGGGAAATGGTCCCCCAATTGGGAAGGTCCCTATCGGGTAAGCCGAGTCGTGCCAGGTAACGCTTGTATTTTAAAGACGTTAGAAGGAGAAGGATTTATGAAGGCACGAAACGAGAAATACTTGAAGAAATATCACCCGAGCATCTGGATCGATACTTAATCGGCCATCAGGCAGATATGCGTAAAGCGAAATGATCAGTTAGTCGATACCAGGAGTATCGCCTTTAGCCAAACCAAACCGCCGATACCATAGGTATCGCCTTCAGTCGCAACTTATAGCCGATACCAAAGGTATCACCTTTAGCACATGATCAATTCAGAATCAACAAGCATTGCAGAAAGAAATAAAGCGAAGTATTATATCAAAATTATAAAAGAGCAAATTGTTCAGTTGTCATCAACACCGAGAAAAGCTATAAGGGCAGCTACAGCGTGATCATGAATGGTGTTCATATCTTGCAACTTCCGCTGGTCTTCTTCATCGCTTCTAGGAATCGGCTTCATCTGATGATATCGATGATAGGCGGCCTTGGTGTAATCAGTTAAGTCTTTTCTACGAGAGGTGATCTTCGATGATATGTCGACAAACCACTTCTCGCTCGAAATGATCTCCTCTCAGACCTCCGCAAGTTTAGCAAGGAGATCCTCTTCCCGGGCCCGTAGCCGCATGATTTTATCATTAACCACACCAGGCTCGACAATCAAGGCATCCAGATTGGCCTTTTTGGTCAAGATGACTTCGTGATCGGCAGGGCCATGCTGACAATGCGGTCTCTGCTCGGTGTGATCAAACAACTACTGGGTAACACGTTCATAACGCGGGCAGAAGGCCTCAAAATACAGGCTAGGAGACACATCCTCCATCATGTCTTTGAGAAGCCGGCCCTTGATCTCATAAAGCTACACCCTGATCGAAGCTGAGTCGGTTACAAGCGCGCCGAGAGGCTCCTGAAGACGTTGCAAAACATCGGCCAGGGTCCTGCACACGTCATCGGGAATTGGCCCAGTTTCAGCAAGGGCACTTTGATCAACCAGGGCTTCATCGACAATTTCATCAAGGTCAAAGGGGAATAAGTCGGTGAATTCCTGTAGAAAAGAAGGCGATGAGAAAAAACAGATGCAGCAAAATCAAAGCACAGACAGTTACAAAGAGACTGACCATCGAGAGCCTAGCAAGAGCAATAGCAGCAGAAGGCGATGCCGTCCGAACAAGACCACTAGAAGAAAGCCAAGGGTTGCCGACAGCAGTAGCAGGGACGAGATCGGCAGAGGAGCCCGAAGTCACTTCAACAGGACCAGATCCGATCGCCAGATCGGCCGTCGACCGGTCATGAATGACTACGATCGGGGTCGGGTCAGGTCGGCTGGGCGATCTCCCAAAAGGACGACGACAGCAGCGGGCTGACAGATAACAGGGTTAGTGAAACGGAATATAAAGTAGAACTTTCTGTAGTAGCAAAAATCACTCACCGGTGCCGATAATGCTGACGAAGTAACAGTCGGTGCCATAGCAACAGGACGCATCGATGTCGGAGGATCACGGGTAGCCGGCCTCTACGGGAGAGGGGGGACCACCACAACTTTCTTTGGAGGTGGAGCGGTACTCCCCGACCCCTTAGATGCCACACGCTTCTTTCCCTTGCAGACGGAAGAAACGTCGATCGGCGGAGCAGAGTTCAAAAGTACCATCGGGGTAGGCGCCTCACACCCTAGATTCGGGTTGTCCGATGGCAAAGCGTACCGGATCGGCCTCCCACTCTAGCTCTGCGTCCGCACAACTAGGCGATTCGCCTACAGAAGCCAATGTTAGAAACAAAGAAGAACTCGTGGCAATAAAGAGGCAAAAGGATCAGTAAAAGGAGAGTCAAGTACCTCGTCATCGGCCCCAGGAAACTCGGGATCGAAGCGAGAGCGAATGAGGGATGAACGCAGGCTAAAAAGATGAAGCCTCTATTCGTCCCAGAACCACTCAAACATAGCGAACACGATGGTGCAGAGGGAAAAGTCCCTAATCTCAGAGAAATCAGGACTGCTGAAGCAAGTCCTAGCATATCGATGCTCAATTGAGCCGATACGGCAACGAGCCCGGACCTTACCAATGAAGAAAAGGTCAATCGGCAACTAACCTATGCCGAACTAACAAGAATACACCATCGGATGGTAAAACTCATAAGTCGGCTCATCAGGACCTTGAGCCAGGCCGATAGGAAGGAAACTGGGCTTAAGAGAAGCAAAGAAATTGGTAGTTGAAGCCTTGTCTGTCCCAATTTTCGATGGCCACAGATGAATCGGGTCTTTAAAGTCATCAATGTCATGGTACGGAAACCAAACTTGAACAGATCTGGCAAGACCAGGATAGAACAGCCTGAAGAACTCATCGACGCCGATGGTCAACAAGGGGGCACCTTCAAACATAATAACCGCATCCCCAAAAGAAGTACATCGGCAGGTGTAGGGCTGCTCGTTCTCATGATGGTCCCTAGGGAACCTAAGGCTGAGCAGATGTGGACGAGCGACGGCTTGGTAGGTGTACGCATTCAACCACATCTGAACAAACCACCAAGGACCCTGAACATGATCGATCGGCCTCCCCAAGAGAAGCCACTCGGCCATCCAATGGAGGGTGTGGAAGGTCGAACCCAAGAGAACTAGGCCGATCAGCAGGCGGGCAAGATTGGCTAGACGCTTGGCCAGATACTGGTACTCGTCGGAGGGGCCGCATGGAGAATCGCAAAAGAAGAAGTGCGCTAGCCATAAAATGAGGAAGGCCGTGTGTTCCCACGGCCCAATAGTGCCAGTTTTCTTGTTGTGGTTCTCAATGTAGCGCTTCCTGGTACCAAAAGTACTGGCTTGAAGGCGATGGGTAGTCTTGATCCAAAAATCAACTTTATAATCGGGCTCCACAATCTCCAAGCCAGTCAGCATCATGACATCAAGCAGTGTTGGTCCCATTATCTCATAATTGAAGACAAAAGCATTTAGGGCATCAGACCAGATGAAGCAAGCCGATATTAACAAAGGATGATCCACCTGGGGATCGGCTAACGACAGCCCAATGCAATGACCAATCTTCAACTCGTCCCAAAACAAGCGATGAACAGTTGACACTCGTAGAAACCAATCCCTTCATCTAGGAATCATAGTGGGCCAAGCATCAAAACTACGTTCCCATTCAGCCAGATTTCGTGAAGCCACGTGAAAAGGGATACGGTCAGTTTCACAGTTAATAAGGTTGGAGGGATCGGCTTCGCTCAAAGGTCCTAACCAGTAGGTGGCAGGGTCCAGGCCCAATGGAATGAGCAGCTGGTTTCTAGCGGTTTATAGAAACAAACAAATAGAAAGAGAATGATCTACAACTCTCTTGCAAAATTACGACAAACAAAAGAAACAGGTACCTCAGGAATTTCAGAGTTCGGGGAGGTTGCTGGAGTACATGATGAAGATGCCATTTCACGGGGATGAGTGACACTGGACGACAGAGCGGGGGCAAAGTTAGTGGATGGCGGCAAGCTAGAGCAAACGAGGAACAGAGTTGTATTTGCTAGAGGAGAGAGAGGATTTAGAAGGCTTGTGCCAGAAGAAAAAAGATCACAGGCTTTTTAAAGGCAGAGCAGTGCCGTTTGGATTCCCAATGCAAAACCCAAGGGACGCAACGGTAGTAAGTTGCCAAATGGAGTTCGAAATGCCTCACCCACGTCCCGAACTCGGGGGGCATACGGCGCACCGTTATAGAGGCACTCTAATCGGCACACGCTTATTTATGAAAGATGGTCAAACTTCATCAACAAACAGTCGACTCGGGGGCATCACGCCTGTTCAAACCCCGATGAGCATGAACCGATAGGCTAGCAGTCGGCCAGATTCAACAAGAGGATGGAACGTGTGAATACAAAAAATTTTGAACAAAATTTGGATTTTTCAAAGATTTAGGCATCGCGCTTCTTTAAAGCCAATGAGCATGAGCCAGCAGGCTTAAAGTTTCCGCAAGAAGACCGACATTCAAAAGCAAGGCACCTACTCGAAGCCGATGAATATGAGTCAGAAGGCCGATCAGGGGATATGCTCAGCCAAATAGTCCAAGTCCTTATACGGGGGTCATCGGCAGAGGGAGAGAGAAACGAGTCTTCATCGACAAGACAAATGCATCAAGATAAGAGTTCTTCATTAAACATTCATTCAAAAAAGATGGATAGGTCAGAGCCGATGGCAAGTAAAATAATTACAAGGAATCTAAGAAGTGTTGCAAGTTAAGGGCGGCATCGGCTTGGGCCTTCTCAAAAGGCACAATGATGCTGGTCGCATCATCATCACTATTGACAATCGACCGGAGGAATTGCCACTTCCGATTCCACTCCTTGGTCAAATTGATTACATCGGCCTTCTTGGAGGATATCTTGATCGGTAGGTCTTGTAGAAACCGCTACCGATTCGCTATACAAGTACAAAGTTGGTTCAGCTGATCAGTCTGGGAGTGGATTTCTCGAAGAAGGCGATCTTTCTCCACTTTGAGCCGATCAAAGTATGCTTGCTCTTTAGCAGGAAGTCTGAGCAAGGCTTGAAGGTGATGATCGACTTCTTGCATCTTCGCGTCGGCTAACTCGAACCGCTGCTGGTGGATGCATTGTGTCCCGCGATCGACCTGACCAGCGTAGGTGGTGAGGTAAGCTGATTGGTGCTCGTGAGAGTACACCGGCAAGAGGGCATCGACTAAGTTTTGAGGAAGCCGATCGACCATGTTCTGGAGACAGGACCGCGCCACTTCAATGTCCTGAAAGAAGATGCCGATCGGATACTGTAGATGCTGAAGCAAAGCCAATAGATCGTTGGGCATAGTATCCTGAGGAAAGAGGGCCCTATCCGATGCCTAGGATTCCTACAGAACAGAGTGTGAGCCGATGAGGGTACAAAGGTTAGCAGGCGCAGCCAATTGAGTTACCTGAGGGCATTGGCGTACTAATGGAGTGCTTATAGCCACAAGGGAGTCACTAGAGTAATCATCATCACCAAGGCAGACGAAGCGGTTCGGGTCATGGTCGCCATCGGCGCTCACCTGTTGTGTTGAAGCAGATGGATGATTAGAAGGTGAAGCATCTAGTGAATGGGCGATTGGAGCAATCGAAGTCTAAAGTTCAAGAATGAAGGCAATGGTAAAGAGCGCGGAGTTCAAAGATTAATGAGGCAAAAGATTATCGAGCAAGAGGTTGAATGATCAGAAGTAACATACCAACTCACGAGCACCATGAACATTTTGGTCGTACAGCTTGAGCTTCTTGCTTGGTGGAGAACTTGGAGCATCAGACGCCATGGCGAAAAAAGAAAGAAGAAAGAAGTTGAGCTGGTGTGTGATGAATATAACTGAGCTTGAAGAAGAGGACTTATCGGGCAAGATTTATATATACGCTTGATGATCTGGCGGCACATTACTCGAGGGCACTTCAAAACGCAACGTTTCATGTTTCGAACTTGGGGGGCATGTGTTGACACCAGAAGTTGGACCGGCGTGCCATCGGCTAGGCGATCCAGGCGACAAAGAGCCGATGGGCTTTAACATGCGAAGACTAGCTATGCGTGTCATGGACGGATACTTTGTTTAGTAGTTTTTTCGCTAATTAAATAAATCAGTTAGGATTCCGCGTTATCTCTAGATGACATGTCAACCCGGCTATAAATATGTAATCCCGAGGTCATCAGAAAATACAATCAATCTTGTCAAACAAACCCTTCGACGCATCGCCAACTATTAGGTACGTAGCATTAGGGCGATTCTCCGTTAGAGTTATGGCTGCATCGGTTAAGTCTGACCTCTAGCTTCGACGGAGATAGCCTATTGGTGAACTGATTCATATGTTCATGGTTTTCTCGGTTGAGTTCGATACTATGATCAGATAGAGTATGTTCGCTAGTTATCGGTTAAATATATTGATTATTATTTGTTCATTGTGCTTCATGGATTCAATCTCTATATTTGTCAATCACGACGATCTAGCTTGTCGAGTTAGATTAGATCGTATGTCAATCGACAACAGCATGCTGTCTCGGTTAGATCCGATCCATGGCATCGGCGAGGTCACATACGGGAAAATCTTGCTAGACGTGTTAAAGCGTCGTTCATCAAAGTTTTAGCCGATGGACAACCTATTACTTTTTTAATTGGACTTGTTATGATCTTTACGCTCCTAATAACATGTCTTTATGCTGCATCGGTTTAGTTTGAACTATAAAGATTAGTTAGTATCGAGTTGTTTCGATGAAGCCGATTGACAGAGTTTACTGTTTACATGTATCAATCCTGATGAATCATGATTCTCATACGTGCTATCGTTACCGATGCCGATAAGTTATCACCGATAGCGTTAGGACATCTCACGCATGTTTTCTTACCAATTGCATGGTCAAATTAACTGGCACGCTCATTGAACACCTAAGGGTTATTTAGGACCTACACTGAAGCTAAGCAGACACTCACAGGCCTTCGAGTATGAAGATGTAGAGATACCTGTGATTTTTGCGTCAACAGTTACGTGGTATTAATTACTTTTTTTAATCTACAGGCTAATGTGGCAAAAACACAAGAAAAAACAACCATTCCTATTTTTTCGACCCACATATGTTAACATTGTCAGCCATCTAGTCCGATAGAGAGTCGTGTGTGACTTACCTTAGTAAAGTCTTAGCCCTATTCATCCAGAAAGAACATTTTATAATAGGCATACACAATACGTTAGGACCCAATGGTGACCGCACCGAAAGAGACTACTCGTTAATCAGAAGCGTAATCAACGAGTAAAGTTTTCTTCACTTTATTATTACAAGTTGAACCTTTAACCTATTCTTACAGAACTTATTTTTGTTGTACCTCATTACAGAGGTTTCAGTGATGGTATCGGTCCATCTAACGCAACGGAATGCTAACAGTTGGTGCATAAAACTACAGTGCCGGTAAGTCTCTAAATGTTTGCCTTATCCAATTAAATATGTTGTCCTCAATAATTATGTTTTTCCATAACAGTGCTATACTTAATCTCCTGGTAACTAATGCGGGTTTTATGTCGTATACTATATGATGATGTCCCAAATATAGCAACATAGTATTTATAAAAAAAATCATTTTTTACTTCTAAAATACACACACCACTCTTAAACTTTATTACTCATTACTTTACCTAACCACTCTCTAAGTCTATACTTCCCCAACTCAAGAGAGGTATTATGGTCTTTTTTATATCTCCTTAATAAGATATGACCAAACTTAAATGTTGTTATATTTGAACGGAGTAGATTTTTTTGAAAAAACATATTGTTTACAGTTTGAAATACATAATGTATCGTATAACCAGATGATATCGAAACGTTGCAATATCTGATCTCCACCTGCATCCATTGGCCGTCCGCGTGCGCTCATGTGTTTCGCCTTGCGAGGCAGCGAGACAAGCAGGAAGCAACTAGCCATGGGCCCATGGCCCATGTGGTAGGGCCACAACGTTGCTAGTCTTCATGCTATAATTTCGACTAATGGGCTAACCAAACTGCTGCGAGGCCATAGCCTAGTTTATTAGTTCATTGATTTGTATTATGGCACACTCACAGGTCACTTTGTTTGATACCAGACTTTGTCGTATCTTTTGTACTAGGATATTGCCGTACCTGTGATAGGCAGGGGTGGTAACGGGATGGCTTGAAGACCGGGTTGAGCAGGAATGTGTTGTCCCCGGCTGCTCTCTTGTGGTTTTGAATGAAAAAATATGGCTAAATTTATCTTTGTCAGGACTCCAAACCTTGATCTAGGTTAAATTTATCCTCACCCCACGGTCCCCATTGGAAATCAAACTGTGATCGAAGCCCCACGGGGATGATTGATCGGATGGCAGTGAGGCGGCGGTGGCTAGCAAACGACGAGGCATTGACGGCTGATGAAGAATGAGGCATCGACGATAGACAACCATGTGGTGATGTGACGTGGATGAAAAAGAGGATCGAGAGTGGGGACTAAAAATTTCTTATTTGGTCTAGTGGATTATTTTGGAACCCGTGGTAGAAAAAAATATCCACCTTTGCCTAACTCAGGGCTCTAGCCCTGCTATCCTACGCGGCGAAGAATCCCCTGTCCATTCTAGCAAAGAAATTGTCACTCCTACTGATGGATAAGTTTGATTAGCCAAGATAAAAAAATTTCATAAAAACTATGGCGTGGTGTACTTTCTTAGCGAGCCAGTCTATTGCTAGTATTTTTGCTCAAGCTCACCACAATTGTGGCCAATGAAATGTGTTCCAACTTCCAACTAATTATTTAATGATTTGCTCTCAAAAAGCGATTTTAATTATTTATCATTTTGATCGATAGTTATATACTTAAATAGTCTCACATATTATCAAATAATTAAATTATTAGCATTATGTCGTAGAGACAACATTGAGATGTTGTATATGGCATATTATGTTTATGAAATAAAGTTATTTTATTTCTTAAAATAGACATTATCATTATAGATCAATGAGTGCGTGACTCATTCATAAGACTCGTAACATTATTATTTCTAAATGATCTCTGATCGGATGTAAGTCATATGTAGAACAAATATAGCTGAGATCGGTATGTGTATTAATTAATGATCGTGTCTCATGGATCATGGGTATGGAGATACTAAATCAATAATAATGGACATATGTTAGAAAACATATATCGGATAAACCCACTATGAGACACCGTTGAGATTTGATGTGTCATCAGTAGATCTTAGTAATGTTTATGTAAAGTCTTTAGACTTGAGATCAGCATGGTTCTCAACATACGTAGTAGCTTACTTTGAGTCTACCAACGCTGCTCCATAACTAGGTAATTATAAAAGTAGTCTTGGGTATGCTATGAAATATATAGTGGGATGCGAGTGATTAAGATGGAATTTATCCCTCCTTACGAGAGAGATATCTCTAGTCCCTCGATGTAATGGATTATAGAAGTGCATGGCCATGTCGATGTGATTAAGGAGTTAATCATAAGTTATAATCTAATAAGGAGATCTAGAGAGAGTGAGCTATTGATAGGATGACACAAGTATTACCTTATGCTCGATCAATATCGTGAGACAAAAGGATTTGTACATGAGGAATATTATAAGATTCAGCTAATATGATCTTTATGTATACTTGGGTTAATATGCTTTACTAGAGGCCGTTATTAACAGAGTATAGGAAAAGAGTTTCCGTACGTTAATCAAGGTATACATAAACCTACAGGGTTGTACACTTAATGGGTTGGAATACTAGATTTAAATAGGATTCGAATCAGGCTTAGTTTGCATAGAGATCCAAGCAGATCAGGTAGAGATCCGAGTAGAATCCTGATTAGAACCAAAAAGGCTCAAGCTATGATGTCTATATATATGAGGGCGAGGGGCTCGTGCATTGTGTGGTTTTTATGCGTGCTAATCTATTAGCTACCACGAGCAATTCCTAGTCGCCATCGCCTCTCCCGAGCCCGACCACCTCACCGACCGCCCGAATGTTAGTACACCTCAGATCGATGTTCCACCCTTGGATGTGTGATACCAGTAGAGGCATTGCTATATTGCTACACTCATTAGCATCGGCGTCACTGATCGGATTGATGATATCATCGGCTCGCGGGAGATTGGACAAGCTCCCTGATCGGATCGGCCATCTCCTGACCACGCTGATCGGTTCCTAACCACATCGGCACACGCGTGTTGAATCAGTCGGCTTCTCAAACACCTCTTCCGCTGCTCTGTGCGTTAAGTGGTAACAATCTATCGTCCCTCTTTAGCAAGATTTCCTAGTGTGCGTGGTAGAAGATTTCCTAGCGTAGCCTCCGCGTTACCCATTATAAATAACTTAAACTATCTAGTGGCAAATTCTTAAATCTCCCGCTAAAGAAAGCTTTTGTGACAAAGTGTGGGTTAGTGGATGTCATCAAGACAACTGCTATTTTTCCCCATAGTGTGGCAAGTTTGGTTGTTGTGACTTCTTGCAAATATTATGTTGGATGCATAATTACTTAAAATCAAACCACAATACCAGACCAGTGATTTAACCGGAACCGGACACTACGCCAGCTCAGTGGACAGTTTTGCGACTAACCCATGGATAGAGATAGGGCTGGAAACGAGCCGAGTCTGGCTCAGCTTGACCACCCTCTCGAGCTGAGAAATTGGCTCGACCGAGCCATGAGCAGTCTCGGTTTAGCTCACCAGCACCCTCAGCCAGTAGGAATCTAGCACCAAACAATGACTAAATGTTTGAATCGAATGAAGCAGTGAGGACTAGAGGTAGCTGGCAGGCGCCAGGATCGAGTGGACATGTCGAGGCAGGCGCTAGCAAGCGCCAAGATCAAGTGGACGCGTCAAGGCAGGCACTAGCCATCGGCCACCGGGTGGAGGTGGTCAGGTGGTCACTGAGGACTATGGTGGTGGGTGAGCGGGGCGATAGCAGGTGTCGGGTGATGGTGACGACGGTGCACGTCGACCGCCAGTCGCTAGGTGGAGGCGGCCAAGCAGGCCCCGAGGGCTACGGCAGTGGGTAGGCATGAGGGTAGTGGCGAGCGATAGGTGGCGACGGCGGTGGTCGCCAGGAGGTGGCGATGATGGAGCTATTGCCTAGTGCGTCCGTGGGTGGCTATGTGCCTATCACCTGTGTGCACTATTGCGCTAAATGACTTGGCCTCTTGTGACCTGCCACACTAGGGCTGGCGGGATATAACCTTTCACTGAGCCAGCGAGTGGCTCGGCTCGCTTAGTCGGTGAGCCAGAGATATTGGCTCGGCTCGAACTCATTAGCCCTCCGAGCCAAGCCGAGTCGAGCCACGAGCTGGCTCACACCAGATTTTTCCACCCTAGACAGAGATTGATCGCATTAAACTTGTGTAATTGTGTTACAAATGAAATATGTATAGTACATAAAGTATATAACGTATTGAACCACGGTCCAACCAACCGAGTACCGAATGGACGGTCAGACCGACAAAAACTATGGTTTAACGGTTCATTCAACGGTCTAGTTTAAATAACTTCGGTTGGAGTAGGGGTGATAACCCACCTGACGAGGCCGGGGATCCGCCCCTACGGGGTCGGGGCTGGGTCAAATTTTTGACTCGTGAATCCGTCTGGTCGAGGCCCCGAATAAAACCGAGTATGGATGCGAGTCCACTATTTAACCCGTGGTTCCCCGGCCCACCATGGTCCATTAACAAAAAAGCCCATTTACATGTAAAAACCTAGCTACTCACGTTCCATGTCTCTAGGATTCCACCAACGCCCATGGGACTGCACAGCACCGCCTGCGCTAAGTGGCCAATGCCGCCTTCCCCTGCGGCTTCCTCTCGTTGCCTCCAGCTAGCCGGCCTCCTTCCATCACACAGGCCTTCCGTCGCTGCTGGCCATCCCGGGTCATCTCCCATAGCCCTCGGCCTTCCGCCGCCGCCTAGGGGTGAAAGCTATTCGGATAGTTTCCGACCAAATCCAGAAAATCGGATTCGGATATGGATTTTTTATTCGGATACGGATTTTTCGGATATGGATTCGGATATGGATTTTTTTAGATACAAAAATGGATATGACATTGATAGTATCTGACGGATACGGATTCAGATTCGGATAATCCGGATAAATCTTATTTGGATTATCCGAATTTGTAGGCCCATTAAGTATTTAGGCCTAATTATTTGTAGCCATTGATTTGCTTTGAGATGTGTATTAGGGTAAACACTTCAGGCAAGGTAGCAGCCCACCCAGCCATCGTCAGCCTGGCCTGCTACCCCGACCGCCTGCCCTAGCCG
>KE371010.1:20903-31680 GCA_000418225.1 Zizania latifolia
TCCCTAGCGCTTAAATCATCGGGCGGTCTTTTGGGTGGTCGAGCTATCCTTCCGGGAACCCCTGCCATGGCATCTTGTTGATTTGGTGCATCGGACGGAGCTGGGTCCAGGTTCCGTGGTGCTTTTGCCGATCACCTTGGCACGTGGTCACATAAGTCGATCGGCGAGCCGGCCTCTCACATACTCAGGGAAATCTTCTTGAGCCTGAGAAGGAGAGCTTTGGTGATGGAGGTCTCTCGGGCGACTCGAGAAGTGCTGGATTACTTGACTAGCGATCCGACCAGCGAGCTGGTCTATCACCATCTCCACAACAATGATAGTCAAGCGTTCCATGACCCGATCTGCCTTCCTGGCAGTGAAGGGATCAAGGACCTGGTGCAGAGACCGAGCTGGCACTGGTGTCAAGTCAAAGGGAACCAGCCTCCCGGTCGAGTCGGTGACGAAAGAGGTGTCACCAAGGATGAATGTTGTCCCTGGCCTGTCGGAGAGACGATGCAGAGATGCCATTGGATCCCGATGAAAGTTGCGATAATCCCCCTACCTAATGCACCAACTATCGATGAATTGCCAAGCAGTCCACCTAAGGGAGTACCCAAGGTGGTGAATAGATGATTAGGGAAGCATGGTATTTTTGAACCCGATGATCGACTCTAGGAAATAAGAGCCAAGATTAAAACTGGTTTAGGCCTCTTGAGGGATAATAGCCATACGTCCAGTGTTTTGGTGTATTATATGGTATCTAAGCTTACAAAGCATAAAAGCCTAAAGAATAACTTGCCTCTAGGGGTGTCTCGCCCTCCTTATATAGTCATGGGGCGAGAACAATAACCCAGAACTCTATCCTAAGTCAGTTTCCCTTATATCCAGGATTACATACCGAACCCTAGTCCCAATTCCCTAATTATAAGGATTTCAGTACAAACATATCTCTTTATTCCGGATATAGGACTCAGTTTCCCTGATAAGGATCTAATATTTCTTATCGGGACCGAACCCCCTTCATGGGTCATACCGGACTCTAATGTTGGACTTGGCCTGCTCTCGGTCCGGACTGATAAGCCCACCGTGGGGTAGCCGGGGGTCATATCCCTGACAACTCCTTGTCGTACTTCTCTTCGACTCTCGTGACGCCCTCCTGGATCTTTCTGAGTGCTTGGACTGTCCATAACATGCAACAATATTGGTTTCCTCCAAAGTCACATTCTATGTATCACCACTTGGGCATCTAGCTTAATTGGTTGAACTCCTTCAATTCAGCACCATGAAACTACATCATTCTGCTAATCCTATCGCCATCGTAGCTGCTAACTGAAATACTACTGCTACTATAGGAGCTGAATGAGAAGATGAATGAGATGCCAGATGCATGACTGCATCCATTTTTTGCTTTCCTTCCAAGCAGTTCCTCATCTGGCTCCACAGAGAGGGAAGAGGAAATGCATGTGGGAGCTAAATCGAAACTGAATATCTAGAAATCATGCAACATGTACAGGAGAGATCGATCCATTTCTGAAGTGATGAACATATATATACTGTGGGTGCAGCAAAATTGTGACAGTAGCCCCAGCATCATTTCCATCTTTCCTTTCTAAGAAGATATCTTATATCCTGCCATTGATTGTACATGTATCCAAAACTATTGCATCATGCAAATTCCTCCTTTCCACACATGTTCCAAGAATGGCCTATTCAGTGGACTGGTAGTTTTTTTGGCTGATGGAATTTGTTAATATAGAACAGTTTGGATTTTTATTTCAGAGGTTGGAGTACCATATTTTTTTTCTTAGAGTTGACAATGATATTACTGAGAAAGGCCGTATGCACTATACACTACAGGCGGCAAGAATCCTGAAGGATGGATCATAAATTTTTTGAAGCTTTGTTACTAATTATAATTATGATTTGACAAAAGTTCTCTTTACAATGAATTGTAATTACAAATATTGTTCCTCGTGTACTACGCCTACATAACAAGGTTCACCTTTCATCTATCTATAAATCGTCTGTACATAATCAATTTTAATTCAGATCCTCTTTTTTGATTAATTACTGAAAGCACAGAGCTGCGGAATGACAGTTCCTGATTTCGTCCATTTTGCGTTCCGACAAGTACTCTTCGCATCACCACTGCCTCCCTTTGACAGTGAGGTTGATGTTCTTCAAGGCTATGCCTTGGCAAGGTACATTTTTGCTGCAGTCCAGCTTGATAGCCTCCTTGGAAGCACTTGTGCCCCTGATGTTCTTGAACAGCACGTTGCTAATTAACCTAAACTGCAGATGTCTGAAATAAAACCACAAAGTTATAACAGCTCACATTAGCCATGCACGTGCATGAATGAACAAAGCAACGTCCATCACTGAGAATTATACCTGTTCCTTGCATGGAGTAGCAGAGTCACAGTAGTTTTGGTCGACGACGATTGGGTTCCAAACATTTTCCATGATCATGTTCTGGAACACGATGTTCTTTGCATAACCCCGCCCACCATGCCATGACTTGATGCGAGCTTCGTTGGTTGTGCCATACAGCCTGACAGACTGACAGTGTCGACGGTGGCAATGGTGACATGAGCTTCAGAGTTTTGATCGCCTAAGGTCCCGATGCTGATTCCATGCCCCGGTCCGCACACGATGTTCTTGACATGTAGGTTCTCGGTTCCATCCTCGATCGACATGCAGTCGTCCCCAGTCTTGATCGTGCAGCCTGTCACCTCTACGTGTTTGCTGCGTGTGATCATCTGCTCAGTCAACGCCATAACATCTACACGCTTCTGCTAGTTATATATCAATAACTTATATATCCTTTATCACCTATAAACTATAACTATTTAAATGTATATACTACTAATATTACTAATCTAGCTCTCGTCGCGTTATTTAGATATTAAATAAAAATTAGATCATATATAAAACTTAGTTTTCTCTTTTTTATTTAATATAATGTTATATTATTTCTATCTTATGCGACATAAAATATTAATGATAATGAAAACATGTTTTAATAGCTTGGAAATTAGACCCACCGGTGAACTGTATTATTTTCCATGTGCAATAAACATCTTGCATTGTGTTGCAAAAGTTTAACGCATTCTAAACGGCCTGTTTGGATCTGGTTGGCTTATATGATTTTTATTTTTTATATTAGCTTTTAGAATTGTAAAACAATAGATAATTTTTATCCTAAAAATTATTACATGTCAGATCTTATAAGCCACAGCAAAGGAAAAAACCTACCAAGCAGCAGGCCTGTAACATAGAATTTCGATGGAGAACATTTTTATGGGTGCATTGGACTTTTTTTTCCACTCAATCTCTTATTTGAGTCCATGAAAGAAAAATTTGTGAGTCTTTTTTGCCATTTGCTAGATGCCTGATTTTTTCTAATACTATTAGAAATATAAGAAAGTGGTCCATATGCAGGGCACACCCATATATGCTAAACAATATCATTCTTACATTAAAATGAGAAGATTCCTTATATATCATTATAATTTTAAAATTTTGAATAATATCACTATCAGTGAGTATGTGAAAGTTGCCCAGAGGAAGGTTGAATAGGCGATATGAAAATTTCTCGTAAAAACTACTAGTTTAGATTTTCTAAGCCCGGATGTTCTGAGTGCCAAAGGAAATATCGGGTGCTCCAGGGTTTGAATGCTTCGGGTTGATTCGAAGGCTTTGGGCAGGGCACACCAGAAAACCTACAAACAGATATGAAATTAAATCTAGCTAACAATCTAAATGAATATAAGTATGCATAAGCAAAATTGTTAGCAATAACTATTACACATGAATACGTTGAGCAAGCTAGCTAGCACATAGATCAAACAATATGAAGTAATAAGCTAGCAGACACAATATGAACATGAAGAACACGAGGATTATTTCTCAGAGTTCGGATCCAACGATCCTACATCTCCGTTGAGGGGTCCCAAAAGGCCAGGTATCTTTCAACCATTTTCCTCACCAAGCGCCCATTAAGATTGAGCTTAGATTTCCACTAGTTATCTCGTCGAAGACAAGGTAAAGCTTGTACAAACTTCTCCAAGCACATCACAATCGCTTTGGGTGCTCACGGATTGACGTCTAGCTGTCTAGGAGGTAGCACCACTAAAAGTAACAAATCTATTGCAAGATTTCTAGGGCCAAAATCCTTGCGCTCAAGATTTATCAAGAAAATCAGTTAACTCAACCACACAAAAAACTTCTAAGAAGATGAAGCAAGATGATTGCTAGAAGTTATGTGTTACACTCTTAAATAAAATCACAATGATTTGCTCAAGATGTAGCTTAGGAGATAGTGGAGAGTGTATGAGAATTTTGCTCAAAGAGTTCTGTCCAGCAAAAGTGAGGTGAGGAGGTATTTATACTCCCCACACAAAAAGTGACCGTTTGTGGGATATTTTGTAATTGTTCATCCGGAGGCTTCGGACCAATCCAAATGTTCCGGGATTCAAAAACCTGAATGTTCTGGATTGAGCTAGAGGCTTTGGCCTTTGAAATAAATGCAAACAGAATGATATTTTTGGAGCATCCGAATTGGTCCGGATGTTCGGGACCTCAAAATAAATTCCATCTAGAACAATATTTTCGGAGCATCAGGACCAATCTGGGTGTTCCAACGTTAAAAACAATCTAAAACAGAACTATATTTTTAGAGCATCCGGATTGATCTAGATGTTCCAACCTTTAGAAAAACTCATAACAGAACAATATTTCTGAATGATCTGGACTAGTCTGGAGCATCCGGACTTGATGGAAATCCTGGTTCAAGTTTTAAAAGATCTAAAAGCTTTCAAAAATGTTTTTCTTTAAGCACAAAGTTTTAGAATAACTTTTCAACGCATCCCTCTTTATAGTATAGCATACCTAGACTCAATTTTATATGTAGATCAATAATTTGCGCCATTGAGCCTATTTTGGACTAAACGGAGTTTTTCTCTAAATTTGTTTCAATTTCAACGCCATCTTTCCTAAAATCTCTACATTCATCTTAGCAATACGATTAGTAGCTTTTGATCACCACTACCACAAAATAGTCTTTAGTGACTAAGATTTACTGATGAATCAATGATGCGTGTTAGTAATACACTTTTAGTGACGGACTATTTTACACGCGTCAGTAATGCTGCATTATTAGTGACGGGTCATAATGTGGCCCATTACTAAAGAGGGGGCACCCCCTTTATTGATGGGTCACACTATGATCCGTCACTAAATGGTCTCAGCATTAGTGATCGGTGGTAAACTAATGATCGGTGAGGTCATTAGTGACGGAGGGTAGTTATCGCCCGTTACTATAGGTGACTCATAGGTATAAATAAGTGGGGCCAATAGTGAACTGGCCATACTTTCATATTGCGTAGAACCTAGCTAACCCTAGCCTCTTATCGGCACCATCACCGCTTCGTCATGCTCCTTGCCCCACCGTTCCATCGTAGCCTCCGTCCGTCGTGGCCTCCGTTGCGTCACAGCCATCATTCCTCCGTCCTCCGTTCCATTGCGCGTGGCCTCTATTTTGTCATCGACTCGTCCTCACCGCCGCCTCACCGTGCCTCTCCATTTCGTCGTGCCCCCTCCTCCTCCCAAGGTAAGTACCCACATGCTTCCTCCTCCTCATCGGCTAGGGTTTGTGACCTTGTGAATTTGTGAATATGTGAGGACTTTATGAAAATGTGACTTTGTGAATAAGTGAATTTGTTCCTCTATTCGCTCAATGAAGAGTTGGCCTAGTATAAGAATGTGTGTGACAATTAGACTCACTATTTTTGTTCCTATAGTTTGTTCATGAAATGATATTACATTACGTGCTCACTATTTTAGTTCCTATAGTTTGTTAATGCAATGATCTTACATTATGTGCTCACTATCATATAGTTTGGTCCTTTATGTCGTTTTTTCTTCTATATTCTTTAGGGGTAAAATTTAAATAATTAGTTGTCACGCACACCTATGAATTGAAATAGAGTCTAGGGGCGAGGAGGCCATTAATTTGGTAGCTCAACATCTGAGAGCAATCATGTGCAACAAAATGTATGTTATGTTTATGTTGTTACTTTTAAATTGTATTCATATTATTGCATTGTCATTATTAAATTTTATGTTCTATGTACCTCTATTATTATATTGTACTCATTACATTTATTTTATTTCACTTTTAAATTAATGTTATATGTTGCATTCATATTTCATCGTGAATATGTGAATGCAATGATGAATATGATGGCTAGGGTTTCAAATTTACTCCCCTATTTGCTCAATGAAGAGTTGGCCTAGAGTGAGGATGTGTGTGGCAATTAGGCTCACTATTTTTGTTCCTATAGTTTATTTCTATTCGCTCAACGAAGAGTTAGCCTAGTATAAGAATGTGTGTGACAATTAGACTCACTATCATATAGTTTGTTCTTTTAAGTCGCTTTTTTCTTTAATATTCTTGTGGGGTAAGATTTAATTAATTAGTTGTCACACACATGTGAATTGAAATATAGCCTAGTGGCAAGGAGGCCATTAAGTTGGCATCCCGATATCTGAGAGTAATCCATGTTATTGTCTTGTTCAACATGAATTAGGGTTTACACAAGTATTATTGTATTTTTTCATTGTTGTTAAATATAACATAAATTAGGAACATAATAGAATCACTGTTGGGCTACGACATGGCAAGCCTCCCAAGTGATCAACAGAGCACTTTCACCGGACATCGCGCTTCTAGCAGTAGGCCCACCGCCCCTATGGTATGTTGTTTTTTTGTTGTTCCGTACTGCAAGTGCTATGTTTAGATATAGTAATCTATGCCAACAATGTAGGTATCGGTTTATGATTCTAAGTGTTGCCTTCTAAAAGTCGGTTATTCTCTGAGGTGTCACATGGTACATACATTGTACATGGCATGTTCTATTTATGTGCACTACCACAGAAAACCCTATTAGTGACGGGTAATAACCTCTATTAGTGACGGACAAGTCTCCTGTCACTCTTATCGCATCAGTGAAGACAAATCATTAGTGACGGGTGTTTACCCATCACTAAAAGGTCAACCTTTAGTGACGGACAATAATATTCACCCGTCACTAAAGGAGGGCCTATCGACTCACCTGGTATGGCCCTTTAGTGACGGGTCGTAATATTGATATTGAAATGGAAGTTGCATACTGTGCCAACTTCTAACGTGTTATCTTAAAGAAATTGGCTAAAACCAGTAGTTAGGTAGTGCCGTCCATCCGTAGATTTATGCATCGCAATTGGGACTGCCTCAGTACCTGCTGCTACTACTTGAATCTTGGTGATCTGCTGGTGTAGGTGAGGTGTGATGTACTTCTCACAATACTGTCTTGAAAAGAACTATTATAATAAAATTTATACAAAACTAGTTAGACAAGGCCAAGTACATATATGTAGATGTTTGCTTTTCTAACATGTGCAAAGAGCTTACCATCGATTTCTTATTGATGATCGAGTTATTTATTGTGTAGACATATAATTGAGTCGTAGAGGATAAACCTACCGAGATGTCTTGTAGGAGAGCCTTCCTTGTTAGAGTTATATCTGTAAGATTTTTGAAATAACATATGTCCTTCAATTGGTCCATTTGGTCAGTGTCGACCTCCCTAGCTATCTGCTTCCTCTTCTTCGCAGCATTGCTAGGACCCTCACCTGCCATTATAAAAAAGTCGATAAGTACATAAACAAAATATGAATTTCTAGTACGTAATGTGAGTTTGCTATATATACCGCTATCACTCTCCTCTACTTTTATGGCTCCTGCGATCTTCTCATCACCAAAATTATTAAAAACAGTAGCCATACAAGACAGTTGTGGTCCCATTGTTAGTTCCACATAGTCTCCTTCTACTAGACGAACTCGGGAACTAAATTCGCCCACCCTTTGTGGAGGCAAAACCTGCCTCCACAGCTCGCAACCTCAACCATATTGGTGCACCCATCTCTTGTCCATATCTTAAGGGTGTCACCATATTGAATGTTATAGTTAGCGACAAAGTTTTTTTGTTAGAAACTACAACATTGAGATAATATCGCATCAGTTTGTTAGTTGTGTTACCACATGAATAGAATATGCAATGTATAATATATAAACCTGGTGATGCCCTTGGACATAATGATGATTCTCAGGAGGCAAGACTGAGGAACATAAGTCAGTACCTACATTGTTGGCATGAATTAGTACAACTAAACGTTGCACATGTAGTACGGGATAGAAAAAAAGTAAAATAATACTGTCTCATGGTATCGCCTACTACTGGAAGCATAATGTCCAGCTAAAGTGCCATGTTTATCACTTGGAGGCTTGCCATGTCCCTAATTTATATTATATTTAATAACGATGAAAAAAAGTACAATAATATTTGTGTAAATTAAAAGACAAAAACATCGATTGCATGAATAAGCTTGTCAAAATAAAAAAGAGCCTAAATATTACACACACATCCTCATACTAATAGTCTTCTCTTAATTGAGCTATTCACAGAGCAACATATTCATAAAGCAATATATTCACAAAGCAACATATTCATAAAGCAATAAATCCTAGCCTCGACGGAGGAGTAGGAGTAGGAGGAGGAGGTTGAGGAGGACCTTATGAGAAAGATGCACGAGACGAGGCGGCGGCCAGGAGGGTCGACGACGGAAGAGAAGACCGGCGGAGGAGGCCACGACAGGACGGAGACCAGCGGAGGAGACCGCGATGGGACGGAGACCGATGGAGGAGAATGACGGCAGAATGCGTGGAGCGTGACAATGGAACAATAGCGGGGGAGAACGTGTGGCCGCTAGGATTTAGGGTTCTGTACGATATGAAAGCGTTCTGTTGGTGCCCTCTTATTTATACACATCAGTAGTGACGAATGATTGTTGTCGCCCGTTACTAGTGATCTAGCCATTCGTGACGGGCAGCAACTATCGCCCGTCAATACTGATCCAGTTATGGGCGGTAGTTTCCGCCCGTTACTAATTCTTCAACCCATTAGTGACGGGTGGTAATGCGACTTGTCACTAATAGGGGTGCACCCTATTTAGTGATGGGCCACATGACGACTCTTCACTAATAAGACAACATCACTAACACGTGAAAAATGGTCCATCACTAAAAGTGTATTAGTGACGCGCATCATTTATCCGTCAATAAAGCTCCATTACTAAAAACTATTTTTATGGTAGTGGTGGTAATAAAACTAACAAACTGAAGTGATATTATCTCACTGTTGTAGTTTCTATAAAAAAAGCTTTGTCAATTACCATAATATTTACGATGGTGATACTCTTGAGATATCAACAAGAGATGGTTGCACTAATCTACTCTACTATATAATTGGCGAGTTAAGAGGATGGACACATCACCCCTCTGATAAATCTCAGCCATTCCCCCACTTGTGTTAAATCTGAGCCATTGCTTCTAATCTAATCTAATCTCCCCTCCAGCCCAGCCCCAGGCTACCTCACCCTCTTTCCTCTGCATTCGTGCGGCTCCTCCGCCAGGCGCCGACTCCTCCTCCTTCTCTGTTGCCGCCTTCTCCTCCACCTCGCTGCGCTGTTTCCTCCTCCTCACCGGTAGCAGCGGTGCTCGCCTAGCCCTAGGCTGCCCTGCCCTTTCCCCTCCTCATTCTCCTCTCGCGCCCCTCCGTCTCTGCGGTGCTCAAGTCCCTACCGTGCGGATCTGTTGACTCCTCCTCCTCCACCGCCGACGCCTTCTCCCCCACCCCCGCTGCGCCAGTTCCTCCTCCTCCTCACCTGCTGCACAGCGGGTTGCTCACTCACGCTACGCACCAGTCGCCACACAAGCTCACGGGCCCTCTGGTGGAGGCGGCGGTTGGGCCCAGCGGATTGGGGGCAGGCAGCGGGAAGGGTGATGGGGACGTGATCCGGCTCGATGGGGTGGAGACGCCCACTGAAGTCACGCCTCTGGTGGACGAGGCGTTCGAGGCCGTCCGATCACATGGTATCGGCGTCCATGTGGTCTCTACTTTCACCGGTGAGGCATCTGCTCCCTAATAGTGCTTTGATCTCATGGGTGGGGTGGTGAATCAGGGATACCCGTGATGGGTTTGCGTCTTGGTCAGGGATGTTGGCGTGGATGGCTTCGGTGAATTAGTTCACTACGAAGGCGTATTTCCCCTTTTCTTTACACGCGTATGGGAGCAAACATTTAACATGTAGTGGTGCTGTTTGATTGTTGTTACTGCAAATCAGCTAATTTGGCACGCATGCTTTGCATATTGATTTGTGTTCTCTACTTTCACCGGTGAGGCATCTGCTCCCTAATAGTGCTTTGATCTCATGGGTGGGATGGTGAATCAGAGATACCCGCGACGGGTTTGCGTCTTGGTCAGGGATGTTGGCGTGGATGGCTTCGGAGAATTAGTTCACTACGAAGACGTATTTCCCCTTTTCTTTACACGCGTATGGGAGCAAATATTTAACATGTAGTGGTGCTGTTTGATTGTTGTTACTGCAAATCAGCATATTGATTTGCTAATTTTTTTCTGTCTGTGTGTTTGCATCTTGTTGGATCTGTGCAGGAGACACAGGACTCCTCAGCAAACCAAGTAGGGGTGCTTGTTTATGTCACGTGTTATGTTCCGGGGTTTGGGTTCGTGTTTGTTTTGATGGTTTTGGTTTGGTTGTTTGTGCAGCGGCAGGGATCAGTGCGTCACCATGGGAGGAGAACATGCGCTACTTCAACGTCATGATCCTTGGGCCGGCACAATCACCTTATGAAGGTAACTATCCCCCATGAATTTTGTTTATACGTTTTTTTGTTATG
>KE371011.1:0-10875 GCA_000418225.1 Zizania latifolia
GCTATGAGAAGTAGAATCCGGTCCACCACGTGGACTGGGAGCCACTTGAGCAGCCACATTGACAGCCCAAAGGTGGACTGCCCCAGCATCTCCCTGGGCAAGATGTGTACCTGCCAATGATGAACAAAATCTTAGTTAGCCTCACAAAAAGGTAATGCGACGCTTGTACTAATGATTGGATCAAAAAATTATTCGGAACAAATTTCTGCTTTCCGAGGCCTGCCTTTGCTCATATGCTACAAGAAGCAACATGACCCATTTGAAGCGCACACCCTGGACCAAACTTATTCTCTTATCTACAACATAGTATAGTATGCAAAACCTGGATAGCAATTTTTTAACCTCACTAAGCCCTTTCAAAGCTGAAAGAGCTGTGAGAAAGGAATGCACCTAGTCATGAAAGGTAGGTTCTCAAGCCATTTTCTTAATGTTTCTTTTTAAGTGACAGACTTATGCTATGCTCTCGTGGTGGTGATGGGGACCCATGCATGGCTAAGTGTGCAGATAATAGTTTTTTCATGAAAGTATAGACGGGAAAGCTATACGCACTATCCTAGGGGCAAGAAAACTATAAGCAGAACACTACTCAGAGAACCGAAAGAAAATGGACATGAAGGACGCAGTCACGTAGAGATGGCCAAAAAAGCTGCAAGTACACACGCGTGGGAATGAATCCCGAGAAAGAACGACCGAATAGCAACCAGAGAAGCCTTCCGTTTCAAGAATCTCCCCCTTTCCTCAAGTGACAGCGTGCTATTAACCCTGAACTTACATAAATTAATGCCAGGTGTGCTGTAGGTGTAATTGTGCAAAGAGAATCGATTGGCCTTGGAAAATATTGGCTTGGTTCATGCTAATGATTTCAGACACCAGGTTGCAAGCACACTCAAGCCGCTGACATCCGACATAAACAAAACAAGCACTTCGACCAGCTGGGGCATCACCTCTATCATTACAGCCTAGGAATATCACTTCTTATAGGGTTAAGTGTAGGAAACTAATAAGAAGTTATAGAACATAGTTTACAGTTTAGTAATACTACTCAAGAACGTTGACAAAAGAACAGGTAGAGAAATTGAGAGAAGTACGTACGGTGTCTCTTACTACAATATGGGGATGTGCATTGTGGTTGCAGAGGTCTAGGCACACCTCCATGCCGGAGTTGCCGCTCCCAACAACGAGAACATGCTTCCCAGCAAATGCGCTGCCACTTTTATATGAACTCGTGTGCATAACAGTTCCCTTGAACTCCTCTAGGCCATCGATCTCCGGCAGCACAACCTCCGCGTTCTCACCAGTCGCCACAACCAACCATCGAGAAACATACTCAATCTCCTCTCCCATTGTACTGGTAGCTAGCGTCCTCGCCCGCCATAACAGAAGCTGCTCATCATATACTGCACTCACCACCGTGCGGTTGTACGTGGGGCAGATCCCAAACCTTGCAACGTAGCTCTCCAGGTAGGCCACAAACTGCTGCTTTGAGGGATAAATAGGGTAGTCGGAAGGGAAAGGCATGAGGGGAAGCTCACAGAACTGGCGAGGAAGATGGAGGCTGAGACGGTCGTATGTCTTGAGCTGCCAAAGGGAAGCGATGCAGTTGGAGCGCTCCAGAACAAGGCTGTCGACACCCTTCTCCTTCAGACATGCAGAAACAGCGAGCCCTGATGGTCCAGCACCCACGATGATTGGTCCGGGAACCCAGATGCATCGCCCGGAGCGAGCGACGGTGGCATCTGCGCTCCTCTCCTTGCCGAGAACATCAACAGATTGGCGGTAGTTTTGGCAGGAATAGGTCTGGAAGATGGGATCATGGGCTCTCTTGCCCTCACTTTCAATCCAAGGGTCCATGCACGTAGTAGGTAGGCTTTCTAATGGTGTTTGCTCGATCTACTAGCTAGTAGTACAAGGCTGTGTTGGCTTCAATCTCGACGTTGTTGTACATGAACACATGCACGGCAGAAAAAGGATAGAAAGAACAGAGATATGTTGTATCTCAAGAGGACTTGGTGCAGAAGTGCATGATAGATATATAAGAATCCTGGATGTTTTGAGGAGGTTGGTGCCTGCCTGGAGCAATCTAGCGGGACTGCTAGCTCTTTGTTGTTTAAGTACAGAAGGGGGAAAAGGATGAAAGGAAGAAGGGAGGAAGTTCTGAGATGGCTCTCGTCTATAGTTCTGCGCCTGGTTTTTGAATGCATGGCTATAGCTTATTAGCTGGTTCCTTTTCCCTATATACCACATGTAAGTAGTCTCATAATTTAACTGAGATCAAGTACGCTAGTTTAAAAATAATATAAAGAAGTGCGTACCATTAAGAGTTACGTAGGCCACCAGAGCCTATTAGTGAGTAGTGACATAGTTTAATCACTGAACTGTACATGCATGACGCGTAATCCTCAGCGAGAAGATCATCATGAGAACACATTTTTTCAGACAGGAGGAATTAAGTACGTAGTTGTTTCTTCAATTGTAAAAGTTAAGTTACCTAAAGCAAGATTTCTAAAAAGAAGTGAAGTGCATAGATTAGCAAAAGCAACTGCGATAGGTTACCTCGCGTGCCATGATTTATTCTCTCCTACACAATGTCCCAGCAATGAGCAAATACAGTTTGGAAGGAATAATGTTCAGAAGACTACAGATTAATTAGTATGCAACTTAAGCTTGTTATTAAATTAAATCGTGCGCAATTCTTTAAGCTGGACTGCTTACCTGCAAAATCTCCTCTTGAAGCATCCATAGAGCATAGGCACCAATCAGCTTCTGGAGACAAATATAACTCCATCAGTGTCCAGCACCATGAAAATCTCCAAAATAGAAAATTAGAATTTAGGAAGATTCTCTGAATTGGGACGCTTACTGTGGCCTCGGCAGATCAGAAATTTTGGACTTCGAACTTTTCCAATGATTGTTCACGGAGCATCTGAATTATTAGACATAAACAGATGCCAACCATCAGCACTTCATGTTGAACCCATCATCGTGGCACTGCACCTGACAAATGATCTCTATAAACCGACCAAGCGCTGTACCTAATTTCCTCTTTTTTGTGTACGAAAGATCCGTACAAAAATAGTGTCGTCCCCAACATCTCTCCATGGTAGGGCCTAACAATTTGAGAGTCAACTCCGAACAAACAAATGAGGATGCCCAGAATTGGTACTGCACTTAAAATTGATCCCAAGTTCACCTGAAAAATGAACAAAAAATTGCCAATAACAGGAAGAATCTAATTGCAATGATGCAGGTGTGACCATTTCAAGGAAGTCCAGAATTCCATTAGAAAAAGGTGTCATCAACCTCCCACCTCCTTAGCCTTCTGCTAATTTGCTTTGCGCCTCACCAGACTTCATGTAGCATACCCAGCTCTGTAATTGGAGCACAGGCAATATGGGCGGCGGGTAAGATGGAAACAACAGAATGGAAGAAAAGTAGTCTGTAGCTGGCCATACAGGTTGATCACAGCTATAAAGGTAAGACGATAGCCTACAAACAGGCCAGGTGTGCAGCAGGACTAAAATAAATGCTGCAGCAATTCTTATAGTGGCAACACTTGTGTGGTGTGATCTGTGCAGCAATGTAGCAAGTAGAATAATAGAACACAAAATGGCTCATTTTCACCGGATTTCCAAAATTCTCCTCTTACCGACATGCAGACCGCACACATTTCCTCTGTTGTGTGAGAACAGATGCGTGCTAAACATATATCTACAGCAATAATAAAAACCCTCCAAAACCAAACATCCGGTTGTGGGGCACCAGAAAAAAGGAAATCCAACAACTAGCTTCCTCAGTGGGTGCAAGCAAATTGTGGCCTTTGTGCCCTGGACAAGGGCAACTGCCTGCCCTTGTGCCAACCAGACCCAAATCACTGCTGCTGCACACTTAGCACATGCTACAAGGATCCATCTTCCAATGATGGAGGATCCTGAGATGTAGCTAGTGCCTGCCATTTCTCCCAGTATACTTCCTCCTTGATTCCCACTGGATTCCTCTTTAGCCACCCCACTACCGTACATTGCAATCTCTTGAACCATCGCTTTTCAGGATTCTTACAGTCACAGCACTGCAACAATGTCATTGCCTTTATTTCAGTGAATGAACAGCTCCAATGTAACCTTTTGCTAAGAGAATACAGTCCTTTCACATGCCATGGATCCGAGTCTCAGTCTCTCAGACCCAGCTTTCTTGCCGTTATTACTACATGACGTGACATGGAGTAAGTATATACTTCCCAATAAGAGGTCAAGGTGAGACAACAGAAAATTTGTGGTGTAATGGTGGCATGGACCATTGTACATTACCTTTATCCTAAGAGCCCCAAAGAGTTTTGGAATCCACTAGTGCGATGGCCTTGCCAATCTGACACAGTCATCCTTCCCTTCGAAGAAATGTGGCACAGAACAGTGGTAGTGTGCATGTTACCAGCCCAAGGATGGATTAAAATGCTGGCATGTAAACTCCTAGATTGTCACTCCGGCTGACCACCACAACACTTGCTTGAATATCCTGTTATTTCTCTCCTTCCAAATCATCCAAGACACCAGGAACACAGTTGTGTTGAAGTCACGCTGCACATGTTCTGGACCTACCTGCTTTGCAGAGAGTCACCACTCCTCAAAATTGTTCTGACTGCTTGAGTGCTTGGGAAGCAGCTTGACAGGGTGATGGCACATAGAATTAACCACCAAACATGCAGATATTCTAGTCAAGAGACTAAGATGTGGTCAACCGTTTCCAAGGTCTGGTTGCAGAAAACAAAGCTGGCTTGATAGACAACCCTCTTCTTTGCAACCGATCCACTGTCTGGCACTGATGATGGAAGATGAACCATAGAAATCATTGAAAATATAACCGTGTATTTGTACATAAGAACTTCCAGAAAATGCTGTCTCATAAGAAAAGAGTACAAAGTTATAGCCTGGAGACTGCCATTGTTGAACTTTTACGCTGTAATTGATTGTGGCCCATATATATTAAAAGCTGTAAAATTATGTTGGTTGTTTAAGACTAGGAAAAAACCCACTAAACAACGGGTGGTCTGATCACTGATCAGTCAGTTACAGAAAAGCTCAGTACAAAGCTATATGTTTCTTCGAGAAAACAGGTACATGAAAGCAAAGCACTCATCATCGTAACTTGTGTTAATGAAACAATGATCACATAATCATATTTTATGATCCATCACAATGATGTGGAACTAAACCACTAGGAAAAGTGAAAGTCTTGGGTATCCAAACTGTAAACTAAGGAGCCAGAGCCATCAGCAATGCAGAAAGAATTTCCTTTTCACTGCTTTTGTTTGTTGAGTTTTGATAACAGATTACACTAATGGCAAAGGTGCACGCTTATGTAGCTCAAAATATAAAATTGAACCTTTTAAAAGACACAGAATCTATCCTGTGTAAATAATCCAAAAAAGAGCACATGAGAAACTTTCCTACCTTTTTTCGTTACTGTTGACTTTTTAGCCCAAAAGTGAACTCTCAATATAGAATGTCATATAAAGGGTAAACTCAATATATTCGATCATGCTAACAATGGGTTGGACTGCAAATATGTACAAAGAGATAAATAGCATGAATAATTAAGCAAAAGAACTGAACTTTCGTAGCGCACAAGGCCTTCATCTAATGCTCTAAACTACACATATGATTCCCAGCTCCTAACGTCCTAATTATTATGTGTTATTCCTTCCATTCTAAACTCCCATGAAAATAAATTGAGAAATTGTCTTAAATCCTTGAGTTTTACTCAATCCCTTCCATGCCCCTAAGAAATGCTCAGTCCCTACATGTCCATTCCATCACCTCCTCACCGTTAACCTTCATTAGACTTTTCAATATGGTCAAATTGCCTGTGTCACAGTGCACTCGCTTGAGGTCCAAGAACACAAAAAATGAACAAGAGGAGAGGAAAGTTCATGGGAAAGAAGAAAGTTTGGAGGGCCAAATGGTCTTTCCACATTGGACATAACAGCTAACTCACCAGTCACTGCTAGGTAGCAGAATGGGCAAGCAGAAGGGCATGCAAAGAATTCTATCAAACAGACGAACTCGCCAGTCAGCACATGCTCCTTGAACCCAATGCTATAACATTTAATTTTAGCTACCAAAGGAATTAATAATTTCTATAAAAAAATATACACAAACATTATGAGTATTTGCTTCACTGGAACCAAAATTTATCCACTAAAGGCCTTCAATGAACAACTCAAACATTACATTGCACTAGTAATCGTGCACGTGCAAAGCACGTTTCAGCAAATATATTGAACATATCTCTAACAAGAATGCCAACAAGCGATAAAGTTCCCTTTTTTAAGACATGCCACTGAAAGAAATATCAGTTGATTAATGGGTCGTCAAAAGGCATAATTGAGATTGCATAGCTTTTCCTAGTATTAGTAAACCTTATATACATTAACATCAGGCAATGAAATAAAATAGTAAAATGCTAACAAAAGCAACATTTCAATGACAGAAAGACTGAAAAATGTGGCATTTGGCTTTCCAATGATCCAACAGTAAGGCAACTGAATGATGTTCATGGATGTGCACATTTGTGTCTAAGTACGAGCACATGCATGTACTAGTGCAGGCATTTCTTGCAATGCTTCATGAACGGACATTAATAAGCTTATCTCAAGGTTAAAGAAAATTGATATACTGCAACATGGTCCATACCACAGAACTGCAAGTCATCTATTATGAATAGTTTTGTACTATAGATCAACATGCTTAATGAGGGAGGCACAAAACAAATTATGAACAGGGCTTTGACTATTTGGAAGTGAAAACACAGAGTTACCAGTCTGGAAGGTAAGACTAATTTGATAAAAATGTAAAGGGAAGTTACAATTTACAAAGAGAGAATATGTCATGTCCATAAATAAATTGAGATGCATTTTAATAAAAATTGTTTCTAGTGGTGCATATCTTCATATTGCTTATTGTCTGAATAATAGCCAACGAAATTCATGACTGCAGGGGGTCAATTATATGCCATCCAACACACAATATATATACCCTTTAGAACAGGAAAATTTGCATCCTTGTCACTGCTGCAACCCATTAGCCATCCAAAAAAAGCTTAGCCACAAGGATGTCACAGGAATGAGGGCATGGTGTTAGCACCCTTTAGTATTGATGCCCATGAAAAAAAACTATGAAATGAAATTAAAATGGGCCAGCTGCTGGAAAAGACAGAAATGCACCTGAGGGCCCTTATGCCTCATGACCAAACCTGACAGACCCCAGTCCCCAATCATGCTAACTCTAAACCCCCAAATCCCATGGCAATAAACAGGTGTTGATGGATAGCAGTGGCGATCAAAGTGGAATGTCATGGAACCATGGGGCACCGCTCGAGGTGGGGGTGATGGTTGGATGACAAACTGCAGCAAGCAGGGAGGCACAAACGAGGGCCATGGTGTGGCTGTTGTGGCAAACAAGGTACGGAAAAAGTGGCAACTTGTTTTCCAAGAAATAAAGAAATAAAATGTTACATTTTGAATATGTTGATGATTTCTTACTGAGCCTAGTAAAGGTGATGAAAGTTCATCCAAATCAAAAGATCGGAGAAAATAACAAATATCTTAAAAACGATGCTCTATATTTTAACCCAGGGTGCAAATAAAATAATACAAAAACAGAATAATTGAATGAAGCTTTGTTTTGAGATGGGTTACTTTTGCGTAGTTCATGAGTGATATGCACATGGAAAATCTCCTGAATGCAAAAAATCATCACATATAGAATACAAACATAAATAGCAAAGGACCTCTGAACAAATAATAGTCTAGTGTAGTTATAGTCACAACAAAGATAATAACAGGTATTCCTGGTATCCTGTCTCCCACGAATATAATTCCTAGACAGCCAAACCCGCCAAAGCTGTTAAAGTTAAGTTGCCCATATGTAGTTAAGTCATATTGAGTAGACACTAGACAATACAAACAAACTGGATCTACAAAAGGATATTTATTTGATGGAAAGCCAACCTAGTCTATCTCTTGGAACATGTGTCCAAGACATGAAGTTTCCATTTCTCAATCAAATTGTATTTCTAGCAGCAATATAATTGCGAACATGACATGCATAAGCTCATGCATGGGCATCTCCATTTTTGGCCGTTATTAAAACAATATATTAAGAAAAGTGAAGAACCATAGTCCATATTGTATACTCTATATATCTATCTGAAAATTATGATATCACTAAAAGATGCCCAAAAATTGGTGTTTTTATTCCAACCCATATTCAAACATGAAAACTTTGCATACTTCATCATAAACATCTGGAGTAAAAAATTAAAAACAGATTTACTTCTAAAAAGTTGTATGCAAATCAATTTTACCTGATGGATGGTAGTCAGTTTACAGGCAAACAGATTCAGAGGGCATCAAGAGGACATGACATGTGAGCGGTCCAAAACAGCTTTCAGAAAACAAAATATGGGTCATAATATAATAATACTTATTAGGTATTGCTATTCCCTTGAGGATAGTGAGTAGAAATGATTATCCAAGCTGTATGATAGAATAATAAAAAATAAAAATCAAGAACAAGTGCAATTTGTGGAAGAAAAGAGAAAAGTTAGCCATTCTGGTATTGTCGCATGCATTTGATGGAATATAATTCCAAATATATAATAGGCCAAAGCTATCATGGACCAGAGTCCAGATACAAGGAGAGAGTATCGAATATAAAAAGTTTGTGCATCAGAAGTATATTAGTTTCATAATTTTAATAGAATGCTTAACAACAATGCAATCAAGAATCAACGCATTAAGTCAGAAATCTTACTTAACAAGACTGATTCTTATTGAAGTTTATGCCATTCCCAAACTTGACAAGAATAGGTTGCAAGCAGTTGGCATAAACTGTATGTTCAAGGCAATGACCCAAAGAATAGCCACAATGAATTCTACACGATATTTTAATTGTCAAGTTTAGTGATTGTTTGGATCTCATGTATTAGAGATAGATTTTAAGAAAACTTGTTTTCAGAAAATTTTTAGGAAAACAAGTTTTAGGTTGTTATTCTGTTATTTTGAGTTCAAAATATTCTTTGTCTGGGGGAGAAAAATAAACCATGTCATGTATCGTGCTGAGCAGAGCTGCCGCAGGTGTTCCATTGTTCATCTGCACCATCCAATCTAATTTCCTCACCGTGACCAGACGAGCTCCAGCTCCACCACCAAAACTACCCCGCCACCACAATGCTGGAAACAGATGATGACGTGAAAGAGTGCACTCTGCTACCATCACCACATTGGTCAGTATGTATATGGCCAAGAATATCGATCAACATGACCATGGCAAGCCAGAAAAGGATAACATGCTTCTGCCAACGGCAGCTCCAAGAGCCCACGTCGACTTGGAGCAATGCAAAGATGATCAGTTGAACACACGATACTTTTTTCTTGGCAAGTGAGCAAGAAAAAGAGGATATGCTTGCACTCTAGCAGAATAACAATGAATCAGTGGACTCCATGAAATGGGCAAATGGCTATATCAGAAACTTGTTTTGAGAAAAACGACTCGTAGCTGTCTTCCAGAAAACATGCTTTTTTGGGTTTAGCAGAAACTGGTTTTCGTTATCCGTGAATTAGTTGCAGCATCCAAACATAATATTAGCTTGAATCGGTTTAATCTAATCCGGTTTTCACAAAATGCTAGATCCAAACAACACCTTAAGGGCAATGCATAACAGGAAGTTGCTAACATCATAAAACATGTACAACAGTTGTCTATTGCATACAATATGAAACTTTATCCACATAACATGTTTTATCTATTATCTAACATTTCGGACTTGATTTCAATCTTGCTTTAAATCAAGTACGGAAACAAAATATATTCATGCGGAGGCAGACTCCCCTTTGATTACTCATACAAGAATGAATGCTACATCTCACAAAGACAAATGCAATGACTAATTTTCCTATGCTTTGTCCCATAAATTGACAAATTCAGGATGCCAAAAGTGAACTGTTAGCGTGCACGCCTTCTCCATGATGAAGCAGGAAGGAATACAAAGTCCTCGGCTCGGCCAACGAAGGAGGGCAATAGTATCCCTATCAACTTAGTTACAAGGGAGATCTGGAAGGAAATGAAAACTCGTGTTTTTTGCCAAGTGGAAACAGCACCAACGTCCCTAGTTCACTAGTTAAAAGGAGAGTCACACTCATGGACCCTTGCAGGAGTGATCAGCCTCGGGCAGCTCATTCCTGAGTGGTATCCTTCTATGTATATCCCCCTGGGAGGGTCCTTGATACCTCGGTACCACCCCTTATGTAAATCTGTTCTGTAAACCTTTTATTCTTAATTGAAAATCAGCAGTTTTCGTGCCATTCAGTTCCAGAAGGAAAAAGAAAGTACGCACAACTGATCCGTGACTAGCAGAGGAACCACTTCGTGGTCTCATCCAACATTTTCTATTCTAGCATGGCACACCTATCACGAATTACAATAGTAACAATGTCCTCCACAATAGGGGATGCATTTTAAATCCAATTCCAATCACCACAGAGACAATGCGTCTCTGCATGCATGTACCAAATTCCACCTTCTAGAAACTAATCTTGACGCAACTGGAGCAGGAGCACTCTCCGCACTAATCCTACCCAATCCAGCCGGCCCGAACCACTCCGCACGCTAATTCCCCTCGCGATCGCAGCAACCAAAGCCCACCAACACTCATAACACCAACCAAATTCAGCACGGAACCATACATTACGCTGCAGCGGCTAGCAACGGACAATCCCAAGTTCCGGGGACTCACCTCCTCGCTAGGATCTGTGGCACCATCGGAACCCTAGCCTCGCGAGCCCGATCGGGACGACGCAGCGGCGCCGTCGCAGCGACCTCT
>KE371011.1:20613-32322 GCA_000418225.1 Zizania latifolia
GGGGGGTGGTTAACAAACAAAACACACATGACCATGGGATCCTACGGATAACAACAATTTACAATTGATCTAGCCTGTTGTTACCTGACCATTTTTCTATCTCCATTCTCCAGGTGGACTTGTACCAGCTCTTTCTTGACCGAGGATATGATAAATAAAATAGATCACTCTATGATGGATCCCAATAATATGGCATGTTCAATGCATTCTGTACATCACAGAAACCATTCCTTAACAAGGCTGTACCTCAGATAAAAGAATCAATGTATAATAGCATCCAATAATGTGATATTTTCAATGCATCCCCTTCCATTTGTATGATGCAGGGTCCAAGGGAGAACATAAAAAACAAAAAGTGGGATTCTCAATAATGATCAGCTGACAACTGAGTTTTTTAACCTATAAAATACACGAGCTTATAATCAGCAAACAACAAGGAGAGTAGGATTACATTGTACGGTCATACAAATAGAAAACCTAGGGTAGTTGATTTTAGCAGCTTGTTCGTATTCCCAATTCCCAGTCTGTTGATTGAGTAATCATGTACAGAGGCAATGGTGGACAATCAACAGCTCAAAAGGCAAATCAGTTGGTGAAGGCCTTATTGCAAAGGTGCCGAACTGTGGAGGCATCAATGAATAGCAGGATTTGCATGCCGTTGCTGTTGCTTGAGTTCTATTATTATTATTATTATTTATTTCATCTTAATGCTTGAGCCAATAGTTTCTGAGCTGAGACATGTGCAGTAGTATCTCATCTCGGCCCTGGTTGGTCACACTGCTGGTCATGATCCAAGGAGGTGCTGCCTCAAAATACTCACGGATCAAGCTCTGGAAGTTTTCTACATTTTCTTCTGGTCTCTTGCCACCATTTTTCTTCTTCTTGCGTTTATCACATTTTGTGAACACTAGCGTCATCGGGACCTGAAAAAATGGGCATAAGAACATTGAAACTGAATAATATCACATGGATCAATTAATGTGTTCAAGTTTGACGCAGTAACAATGGCATGGACAATGCAAGTCTACACACTTACACAACATATTTACAACAAATATCCTCTGATATCTTCAATCAGATGTATAACTCAATACATCAAGAGAGTAAACAAAGGCAAGACAATAATGCACCACAAGGAGCTTGCTTGTTATCAAGTGTAAATAAGGTCACTTCATTACTGTATGTTTAATGGATGTCCACGGGACCAGGTTCGTGCCAACATAGGCCCTTGGGCCTTGTCCGAAGAGGATTACTGTATGTCTGTATTATTGCACTGAGTTGCAGCAGAGATTCAGAGAAGGAAAGAGGGTAGTCGAAAAGAAAAAAGTTGAAATAATGGTCGTGGGGGGAAGGCAGTAATAAAAGGACAGAATAGCTTATAAAGGGCGCTTTCTTCATATTGACTGGGTAGGACAAGCGGTCCAAAATCCAGAGTTCAGAGTCAGGCATTGTTGCAAAGAGCGGGTGGGTGGGTGGGGACATTGCTGTATTACACAGGGAATGAAACGAGAACTAGCTCAAGGAACAGAAAAAGAATGCATGAAGCTAATACTGTTACAGACTTCTTGGTCAGGTACTGCCATGTTTGTCGGGCTTGTGTTTGCCAGAACTTTTACTTTGTATTTCCAGAGTCAAGCTGCATTCTGCAGATTTGGTCTGAGCAAAACAGTGAGCCCTCTGTATGTTTCTATCTTAATGAATTTCACATTGTCATACAGTCAAACTCATAGATACATATCATAGTAAGATAAAGTCAGATCTAATGCCAGGTACATAGGATCTTAGAAGGCTTCATGTTGTGTCATCTTTTACTACTCATGGTATAAAAAGGTTTGAATAAAAAAATTGCCCCCACAAAAGAAGCATGAAGATAACACTTCTTTGTTTTTTCATAGAATAGATGTGAATGTGATTCATATGTTCTTTCGAGAAAAAATAGAACTGCTTTAGTAGATCTTTTACCACATTTCAGATTATCTAAAAAGGCTATTCATGACAAGCATTCTCAGAATGACTTTGCGGACTGGACTTGGTCTGGAAACAATGGGGCTTCCAATATGCCAAACAACACTTAGTTCCTAACAATGGAGTATACTTTACTATATTTGAAGAAGTTTATTGGTTTAAGTGCATAATATTCGAAATTTCTAATATTACCTCAGATTCATGATAGTTAGAGATTCTATTTATGCTTACTTGAAAAAGTTTGACATGATGCACGCCCTCTGAGAATTCATAAGAAAAGGATTTTATGAGGGACAGCTCCACATTTATACAGTGTAGTATTTGTCTCATGAAACGAAAAGGAAGATCATCATTTCCATAGGGTCGAAGGAATACATCTTTCAATGTTAAGGGTAAATTAATTCAATTAACAAGACGACCGATAACCTTCATTTGCACTGGGTGTGCAAAGCTAAGAAGAATATTAATAAAAGATCATTCTACCGCTACAATCATATAATTGTGCAACTTGATATATTGGCATTTCATCCTGCTTTTAGACTTATAGTAATTTTATATCCTGATGCTATAATGCTACTAACACTGATATGGAAGAATGAAAGTATAGTTAATTGATAAATGAATGTTTAGTTCTTTAAAAACTATGTATTACCTTGTTTTGGCCAAGCCAACTAGCATAGTCAAGATCAATCTTCTTAGCAGGAATACTTGCATCTATAAGGAGAAAAACTGACACCAAATTCTCCCTGCTGAGGAAGTAATTTCTAGTAAATTCATCCCAATTCGTACGAGCTTCTTGCGGTGCAGCAGCATATCTGTTCAACAAGTTCCACTTAAGGTAAAAAGATGGAGATATTTAATTAAGTAGTAAGTATACAGGCAATCATTGCAGTTTATATTCCATTTTGTCATGAGTCATGTCCCATTGTTATATATACAACAAAGAACGCATGCTCTGCTTGCCATGTTTGGACATTGGCATAGTCACTACTACAATCTAACTACTTTTGCATGCATTAGTAAATCAAAGTTTTAAAAGGTTAACTTGCATAAAGAAAGTTAAGAAAAACTCTGGATTTGTCACTCGTCACAATCAGAATCAAATTAACAGAGATACTGGGCATGCACACATTTCAGTTGATACTGTGGAGAATTCTTTGAAAGTGAAACTCCCATATATCAACTAGATCTCAACGCAATTGGCAACCGTTTAATTCCTAAAATAACGCTGCACCGCAATGTATCAAACTCTAGTATAAAGGATATGTTCGTCTACCTGATTAAGACAAAAAGGAAATTAAGAAAACTAAAAGTGGGTTAAGAGTAATTGTGTACCCATAACCAGGCAAATCAACAAGGTACCAACTGTCGTTTACTTTAAAATGGTTGATACATTGAGTCTTTCCTGCAATGAGAAGAATCATTAGATCAATAAAATGGAACCAAGAAATAAGAACTAGCTTCTTAGCACCGATGTTATGTTACAAACATCTTGCTATATTATATCCAGTATTTCCTTGAGCCAGCAAGGGGAACACTGCTTACATCTGTGTGATATAGAAATAAAGCACATGGATGGCGACTGGACAAAGCTATGTTAATATTTCCGATGGTATTTGCTAGAGGGAGTAATGATTACTGATGCTAGAACACAATTGACAGCTATGCACTCAAATCACATAATAGTCCATTTCCGACCACCAATTCCAAGATAAATCACAAAGCCAGTGTATCAACCAGAGAATCATCTCCTAGCAAGTATGGTCTGAGGCTCCCATCTTAACCACTAAACCCTAAACCCCAATAATGCAAAACATTGTAACATCCAATAAGGAATTATCCCCGAAAGCACAACCTACCAGGCTTCTTCGAAGTGAGCGCGAGGCGCTTCCGGCGGACGAGTGAGTTGAGCAGCGACGACTTGCCGACGTTAGACCGACCAACAAGCGCGAACTCTGGTAACCCGTCCCTGGGGCAGTCGTCAGGGCGCACGCTGCTCTTCACGAAGTCCGCGGCGATCACATTAGCGTCACCGCGCGCGTACGGGCCCAGCACGATGTTGGAGCCCTTGAGGACCCGCGCGGTCACGGCCTCGGTATCCCCAGCGGACACGCTCGCCCCCGGCGGCACGAAGAGCCGGTCGAGAGGGAGCTGTACCTGCACCTCTCCCAGGAGCTCGTCGGCGTCGGAGTGGTCAATGGTTTGAGGGGCCGCGACGTGGGAGAGCGCGGAGGAGCGGGGCGAGAGGATGCGGCGGGTTGGGCTTGGGCAGTCGGAGGTGCGGTGGAGGAGCAAGGATGTGTTTACCGGAGTGGAGGAGGAAATGAGGAGGCGAGGGAGGAGGCGGTGGTGGAGGAGCATGGCCGCCGCCGGTGGTTGGGGGTTGGGATTGGAGGCGGCGCGTAGCGGGAGGTGGGTTGAGCCGTTGAGGTCGGGGAGGCACGGGGTGGCCCGGTGGCCGGTGGTGAGAATTCGGAGCTCCGGGGAGGTGGATTGGGTGGGACCGGAACGCCGATGACTGGGCGTGAGCCATCAAAGAAAATAGAAAAGACGAAGTCTGGCGCTTTGGCATAGATTTTTCTACGAGGGGCTTTTCTTTTCTGTTTATACCGTTTCATCGGTTCTTAGAAAGACATTAATCTAAGAGCCAGTTAGTTTGTTTCGGTTGAAGCTCCTAAGAAACTGAAAAAGCTTGTATTTTTCAGCTTTTAAATTATAATTTATTTTTAGATTTTATGACTATTGATTCTTACAAATCTAAATCTAAACCATTTATTTTAGCTTTAAATTCTAGAAGTAGCTGCTGCTAGAAACTAAAATAAATAAACTAAAAACCATATTAAATAATTTATTTTTGCATCAATGTAAATAATCTAAAATGTCAAATCCTATCTACTTCTAACATTATTGGACGAAGTGGGTAGATCGTAACCGTGAGCATTATCAAAAGCGAGTCCTTATTGTGAAATAATCAATAGTATGATGTCATTATGCAATAAACCACTAATTAACATATCTAATCGCTAACCGCTCCAGTCCTGACTCGACGTCTCCTCCGTCCTCTAGCTCCCATCGCAAGCCTTCCAGAGTCCAGACCCAAATCTCCACCTTTCTCGACTATGGCGTCCGCCGCGGCGGAGAAGGGGAAGGGCCCGGCGGACGCAGGGGAGACTGCGGCGGCGAGCGCCGCTCGGCTGGCGCGGGAGTGGACCACGTGGGCGATGAAGAACGCGAAGGTGGTGGCCCACTACGGCTTCATCCCACTCGTCATCCTCGTCGGCATGAACTCCGAGCCCAAGCCCCGCCTCGCCCAGCTCCTCTCCCCCATCTAGGGAGGCAGGGTAACTCAATTTTTCAGCTGCTGTTCCCCGGCCCAACCCCCGACCCTCATGGATGAGCGCGTATTGGATTCCGCAACCTGTATTGCATTTCTTCTACATAATTTTGATCAGTTCCTTTCTGTTTGTTTGTTTGTTTTAACTTTGGGTCCCCACGATAGCCGTTGATGAGAGGCTACTAGTTGATGAATCTTCCTTAAAACTTCGATTTGCAATTAATTGCAAATACTGGTACGGCATCATGTATTACAGTGTAGTTTAGTTGGGTGAACCTGTTATTGTGTTGTACAACAGTCTACAGTTGTGTTTTGAAGACATTGGAAGCTTTATAGATCACTGCACTTTATTTATTTCCCTTAGCCTTTTACCCTGCTAACTGTATAAGGTAATGTCAATTAAACAATAAGCATACAATGTTTGTCCAGTGTAGTGTACCTGTAACGTGTATTTCTTGTTCATCTGTTTTTTCACATCACACCGCAACTATTGTCCTATGGACTCTTCTTGATCTTGATCCAAACACATACGACTTGAGAGCTAACAAACTTCCATGCAGATAAAGATGATTCGGACTCTCTAGAGTTCAATTTGGAAGAGATATGATAAATTGTATGCAAAATATTGCGTACCTCTGTATCTACATGCCGGATATAGGACTTTGTTTTTAGATTCAGATAGTTTTAACTATGGTTGTTTGACCTTTAAGCTTCTTTGTCAACTTGTGTTTTTTTCTTGGTGCATGATCATGTAGGTTGCATCCAAATAGACGTATGGGTTTGGGGACATTTGCAAGTAGCTGCACAGGCAATAAGGGCATCAGGAATGACATAATTACATAATACATCATTGCAAGTAGTATTTCATATGCTTGCCCCAAAGATGCAGCATCTTGTTCTTTGTATTGACATCGTGATTATTAACAAGACATAGCGTTGAAGATGGCATGTTCTTCATTCATGCTTTACTTTGCTTCTGTGGCTTGGTTTCTTTATTCTATTTCCAGAGGCTGATACGGGCAGCAAGATTATCCATGCTGTGAAAGTGAGGTAATGTTATTGTATATGATCCAAATGTCACACACACTGGCTTCCCAAAATTTGAGACTCTGGTAGTCTAGTAATATTTGATGAAAACGATGTGCAACTTTTTTCTGTCTTGCATAAACTTGTTAACATTGTTTAACCTCCTTTCGGATTTGTCTCTTGTATCTTTAGGGGAACTATGACCCAATTATTTAGCTGTACACCAAGAAATTGCAGGTTTACATGTTTCTTGTCGCTACATACACTAGGTACATGATTTTACCCACAATACCGCCTGATAATTAGTCTTATGTCACGGCAATGTTGAACTAGCAGTTTATATAAAAGAAGAAAAACTGGCTTAACCAACCATCATCGATCAGGATGCACAAATTCCAGAGGGGTATTATTGAATCCATTCAAAAGAAGAGATAATGACTCATTTTAACAAAGGCAAAGACCTCAAACCTTTAGTTAGCCTGTTGGTACCATTAAATAATTTGTGCCTTGTATTGTAAAGTGAAATATGATTCCTAGAATTCAATCGAATTTTGCTTGACATTTCCAAAAAAGAAATCGAAGCACAGAAGTTATGGAACTTTTTAAAGTGCAAAAATAGAACTTTTGATAACTTCAAGTTATTACAATTTGTCAGTCATCTAATATTATAATCTGTTGTATTGCCCAACAATTCTGTTTACACTCCTTGAAATCCTGATCCTCAGATAATCGGATAATCATGCTTTCTAAATTGTGATAAAATGAAATTTTCAAATTTGACAAATTTATAAGCAAATAGATTTAGTATGTGCTGCTGTGGGCACTGATATTTCTAGCTTCGTACCTAGCATATGGAGCAGTTGGAGCTCAAATGGAGGAACAATTTTGTAGGGCAAAGTCCCACCTTCAGGCAAGATCTGAATACAGTTTATTCTGTTTTTTTTAAGTACTTATTACTTCTATTGCTTGGCTTCAAAAGATAGTTAAAACATTTCAGGAGAGTTGTAATAGAAATATCTTTGTGGAATTCATAACGACTCCTCTAACTAAGATTTCACAGCATAGCGAAACAACCGCGTAGTAGTGAGGTGTGTACAGAAAACTGCTCTTTGCTCTGGCCTACTGAATCATGTGCCATATGTTTTTGCTCAAAGCCCTGTATATGCTGTAGGTTTTGGCTAACAGAGTGGCTTGTCTTCACCCTTTTTACAGTTTTTTAGTCCTGAGCTGATTTGCTGTCCTAACTGGAATTGAGTTTTTTTACATCCCTACTAACAAAGATTTGTTTTTTTAAAGAAATAGCGCATATCTATTGGTCCAATAATGGATAGGAACTTTGTTGCCTTTTCTGTGCAGATCACTTAGTTTTAATTTTGAATGTCGATTTCCATGTACAATGGTGGTTTAACTGTCGCAAGAAGGATTATCCGATGGATGGTATGTTGAACGCTCAACTTACGCTCGTTGAGTCGTGTAGTACGGTGCTTGAGCCGTAACACCTGCAATCAGAGAAGCAAGATGAGCAGTAGAACTAATCAACTACTCAGCTGGTCACAGAAATGGTGGATGTTTTGCGGTTGCTCTTATTAACACGTGTATTTTCTGAAAATTTCTGGTTGTGATGTATCATTCCGTCATTGCCACCAAGAAAGTTTGCTTTCTTTTAAAGGAACAGATTTAGGTTAAATGCTTGTTAATTGTCTCGGAAATTGTCATTGTGTCCTGTTTGTACATTGAGGAAACACTGTAGATGTTGTTTGGATGTCAGCCACAGCCACAGCTTGTCACGTTTAAAGTTAGGCAAATTTAATTAATTTGATAGGTGTTTGGTTGTAACTATGTGTTAAGATTCCTTTAAACAAACAAAGTCTTACGCGTCAATAAGGCTTGCTAAGTTGTGTCAAAAAATTTAATAATCTCAATTTAGATAAGTGTGGTAAATTTTATTTACAAATGATGGTAAATTGTGACTAGCAACCAAATAAGCCCGTAGATATCTCAAATTTTACGTTCACTACCCCTACTTTCAATACTCTACAACATGTCATAAGTGGTTGTATTTTATAATTTGATTATGGTTGTATGGTCATAATTTTAAGTAGTACTTGATAGAACTTAATACGAGGATCATTAGGGTTAGGAGCTAATGGGGTTTAACTTAGGAATGGGCAAACTTGAGCCATAGGCCTGGTACGGGAGATAGTATACCTTCGGGCTTGTTGGAGGAGCTCGTCATGGAGTCGGCGCCGGCGAGCGATTCGGTCAGAACAGAGGAAGAAGACGGCAACGCGTCGGCTCAGAGGAGAGGGAGGCTTCCCGCGCTTTTGCGTCGCGAGAAGATCGGTTCGCAAGAGGTGTAGGGTGGCATGTGGCATGACGAACGTTGGTTGTCATGCTGCTGGCCTCTCCCTTTTCTATATAGCGCTGCGCGACGAGGGTCCCTCAACCATAATCGGTTGGGCGCTCCCGATCAGGGTGCGAGATGGGGGGAGGAGAGGGACTCGGTCTCCAATCGATCCCTACTCCCCCGTGAGATCTAACTAACAATCTCCCCCTAGATCTCAATCTTAATTCTTAACTTAAACTTAATACTGAACTGAGCACTTATTTCATTACGGATCAGTGTATAGAGTATGCTAAATCGTAATAGTTAGTTACGTACTATTGGACTTAACAACTACAATGCACCTCTCTATTCTGAAACAGATTATTAACTTATTTTGGGCCCTTAGTATCTATAGATCATAGGCTTTCCCTTAAACCCATGCTGGCTAAGTGTTCTCTGAACACATTGAGTGGTAAGCTTTTGGTAAGCGGATCCACAAGCATTTGCTTGGTGCTTATATGCTCAAGACTAATAGTTTGATCTTAGATTTTCTCCTTAACAATATAGTACTTAATATTGATGTGTTTGGTAGCACCACTCTTCTTGTTGTTATGGGAGTACGATACTGCTGGCTTATTGTCGCAGTATAACTTAAGTGTTCTTTCAATGCTGTCGACTACTCTAAGACCGGGTACAAATTTCTTAAACCATAATGCCTGTCCGGTGGCCTCATAACATGCTACAAACTCAGCATACATTGTTGAAGATGCAGTGACGGTTTATTTGGAGCTTTTCCACGATATAGCTCTATTTGCGAGTGTGCATATGTAACCGACGTGGATTTCTTAGTATCTATACATCCCGTAAAATCTGAATCTGAATAACCCACTATTTTAAGAGTATCTGATCTTTCATATGTTAGCATGGGGTCTTTTGTGCCTTGTATATATCGTAAGGCTTTCTTAATTCTTTTCCACCGATCTATGTCTGAATTTTTCTGATATCTACCAAGTATCCCGGTAGCAAAAGCTAAGTCAGGACGAGTGCAAACTTGAGCATACATTAAGCTTCTGACAGCAGAATCATATGGAACCAATTTCATTTGATCAATCTCATATTGGTTCCTAGGATATTGAAAATTCCCAAACTTAGTGCCCTTGACTATCGGAGCAGACGTAGGATTACACGCAGGCATACTTGCAAGCAAGATGTCATAGGAAGCTTTCCTTAGAATCTTTTATATATATGTCTTCTGCGATAATCCTAATACCCCCTTATTTTTATCTCGGTGAATCTCAATTCTCAATACATAGGAAGCTTCACCAAGATCTTTCATATCAAAATGTGAGTACAAGAAGCTTTTAGTTTCTGATAGTAGACTAACATTGCTACTTGCAAGCAAGATGTCATCCACATACAAAACGAAGAAAATTAATTTTTCATTCTTAAACTTAGCATAAATGCAGTTGTCCTCTTTATTTTTCTTAAACCTAAATTTTCTTATGGTTTCATCAAATTTGAGGTAACATTGTCTAGAGGCCTGTTTTAATCCATAAATGTATTTAGTTAAGTGGCATCCCAAATTTTCTTTTTCTTTTATAATAAAACCCTTAGGTTGTGCCATATAGACATTCTCATATAATTCCTCATTGAGAAATACCGTCTTTATATCTATCTGATGTAATTCTAAGTCATTATGCGTCACTAATGCCATAATGATTCTGAATGAATCCTTACATAAAACATGTAAAAATGTCTCATTATAATCTATTTCTTCTCTTTGAGTGAAGCATTTCGCCACAAGTCTTGCCTTAAATCTGTTGATATTCCCTTGGGAGTCACGCTTAATTTTGTAGACCTATTTACAACCCACTGTTTTGGCTCCCTTAGAAATTTTTTCTAATTTCCAAACTTTATTAGTACTCATAGACCTCATCTCATCTTCCACAGCCTCAAGCCACTTGGATGAGTGGAGACTTCTCATGACTTCTTCAAAAGAGGCAGGATCGCCCTCTATTTGAATTTCTTCACTCATATAAACCTCATAATCATCAGGAATAGCAGACCTTCTCACTCTTTATGATCTTCTAATGTTCTCTTGGTTTGGCACATTATTTTTTAAGTACGGGGGATGTTCTTCTTCATTAACAACATTTAGAACTTCAGGTTCCTGAATAACAAGAGCCTCATGAACATTAGGTATTGCTGATGAAGATCCAACCACAGGTGCTAGAAAAATTGGTTCTACCATAGGCACATGAAAAATTGGCTTTTGAATCATAGGAGTGCGTACGTAGACCCGCTTCTCTTCAAGGCTAATCTCTCGAAACACCGTGCTTCCCCTGACCATCGTGTCTTCTAAAAAAATCACGTGTCTCGTTTTTACAAACTTAGTATATCGGTCAGGACAATAGAAACGAAAACCTTTGGATTTACCTGGATAGCCAATAAAATGGTAACTTACTGTCTTAGAATCTAATTTACCAATATTTAGGTTGAATATCTTAGCCTCAGTAGGACAACCTGTTGGTGAAGTTTTTGGTCACACGCGTGGCCTGAGAGATCTGCTTAACTCTAGTGTAGGTCCTAAATTTGCGGTTCGTGGCGTGCCAATCAGTTTGATCCTGCAACTGATAAGATAAACAAAAAATATAAGTAGTAACGCCTATCGGCTATTGAGCCGATGGTCTTAACGCATACTAAATTATTGAATGAAGAGCAATGATGACATAGTAGAAATTATATGACGTGACATATCATGAAGAACAGATTTACCGTGAAACCTGTCAAGATAAAGCTATCGACCTGAACTATCTGACCCGTAAAATCAACTAGTATCGGGACCGATATCGAGACATAAAAGTAGGACGTAATAACACTAAGCCGATATGGACCGTCCGATTCCAACACCGATGCCGATAAAACACAAAGAGATAACCTATCGGCTTATACTCTGATAGAATCTGGTTCCAGTATACCTGATCGGTATTCGCATTACTCTTCACTATGATCGCAAGATTGGACCAAACCAAGACAGTCGTAAAGCCATAATAAATCA
>KE371011.1:48830-65241 GCA_000418225.1 Zizania latifolia
TCGACTTCAAGTTCACATCAACCATGTCTTCCTGTTTTGCAGATTAAAGGGTCTCCATTCTAGGAAGTGCAGCCGCAACCTTGCGGAACAACGCCTGATCAGCATGAGAAAAAATGTCAGAACAAATCAATTCCAACATAAATAAGTCAGTTTGCTCCAATGCAAAGCCAACTTCTAACATACAAAGGAAATGCAAGAAATTTCATAATTGTGGAGCACACCTTAATATTAAAACCAGCTTTAGCACTGGTTTCAATGAACATCACACCGAGATCTTTCGCCTTGCCTTCCCCTTCCTCTATGGAGACTTGCCTGTTGCACGAGAAAGTATAGAACTTCAGCAAAGATTGAGAGGAACTCTCAACATGTACATATTACATTAAGAACTTAAGGAGATCAATGATATTTAATCTAATGTAGCTAAAGAAGGAAATAAGCACCCTCTAGATCAAAAGCATCAACAGTGTCTGCGTTTCATTCATAAATTCACACATCAAAACAGCATACCTGAATCTTGCAAAGTATAAGCTTTCTTCAGGGAACTTCAATACAAAAGCACAAGAACCATCCAATTTACCAAAATGATCTGATCTGTTGCCTTCAATCATGCCTATGGGACAGGATACGACAGCACCATAAGCCTTAAACCCTAACCTCATCGACTATCATACAAAAGGAAAGAACTAAGAAGGGGCAGAGAACTATGGTATGCACCTAAAACAAGCAAACCGAAACAATACAAAGAAACAAGCTGAAGTTTTGGTCCAGGGGAACGAACAGAACAGTACAGGAGTTCCCAAACAAATAATAGTAAGTATGTAATAGAGTCGGTATAAGTTTTCTGTGAAGTAATGTTAAAGTCCTGAGCAGCATGATGGCGAGCAGCCTGTGTCAAAATACTACGGAATTGGCCTTGCTTCAATGATTTCAGGCGAAATATAAACAATGCTACATCCTCTTGGTACTCAAGAAAACAAGTTTGCAGCTGTTCCGAGGAGAATGTTTCCATTTTGGAATGCCTTGACCGTCCTTTCTCTCTATAGGCTGCTCGCGTGTTTTCGTATACCTGTTTGAAGCCCAAAAGAATATGAAGCATTTAGAATAAACCACAGAAGCAAGATAAATGTGATAAAATTCAATTTAATTTTACACCTTTTATGATCACAGAGGTCCTTCATTTCCTGCATAAATAGGAATGCAATGAAAAGACGGCATGTCATAACCTCATAAATTTAAGTAAAAGGAATGTAATTCATTTTATTCAAAATTAATGATAGGTAAAAATGACACTGAATTCGCAATAATCCTACTTGAATGTGAATATTCAAAATGTCCAATTTTTAGCAAGGATCAGGGGAAAACTTTAAGATATCAAACCTCTACAACTTGTAGCTCTTTGAGAAGTGACTCTGATGGATTTGTGATTGTATTTATGATATTTGTACGCTGGAAAGGAAACAAAATATAGTCAGACGGAACAAGTCTAAAAATGCGGTTTTATTGAACAAGTATGAGGCTATATTTCAGTACAGTTTTACAGGAGTAGCAAAGAAAATTACATAGCTATCAACAAACTTGTGCAGTTCAAACTGGGACTTTCCTAGCATCATCAGCACTCTGCCTGTAGGTAAAAGAGTAGAACTAAATGAACACAACAAAGAAGACCAAATACTTCTATAACTAAGGAAATAACTCTACAAAACAAATAGCGCATGAATTCTGCATTAAATAATGATTGGAGATTAGACAATCACGTTCTGAGGACAGGTCATAAAAATTATATAAGGAGAAATATTAGCATCAACATGTATAAGTTCTTAATGAAAAAGTCCAGCAATTTCAAAGAAAAAACAAAGAACAGAAACATGGCAGGGGTGACTTTACATATAAAATGCACTTTGCTACAAGCACTGCCAAGAATAATTGCTGCCTACAAGCTTCCACATCGTATGCTCTTATTAACCCAGACAACTTACAACTGTCATCATCATCATCATAATTCAATGAAAATATTCCATGAAAAAGCTAATAAGCTATCCAATTTTATTTATGGAAGCATTGTGTTCATAAAAAAAGTAATTTCACATGTGAAAAGATAATACGCTACCATATACACTGTTTGTTGTTGCAGCTGCAGCTGAAAGCAAACTCTCATAGCAATTCTTCATATCCTCCATTTCCTATAAAAATGGAAAATAAGTATTTAAGTTACAAGCACAAGGCAAAAGAGATGTATGATAAAGCCTCTTACGTATGTTAGTTTGATAACTTCTTGCACTTGTTAGTGAGATGAAATTTGGTGACGACTAACCAAACAAAGAAATGATTATATTCTGCTATGAGTTTGGACAGGCTGCATCAAGCAGAATACATTGAAAATAAAAGAAATTACAGTGCAGCATACTACTGAAATACAAATCCACTGCATCAAATAGCAGTCACATACTTACCCTGAGGATGAAATGCAAGCCACGTTCTCATCTCAGTCAAAATTTCACTGTCATGTTTGTTTCCATAGTATTTCACAGAATGCTGATATGGTCTGCATTTCGTAGACACTTTCCCTTCAAATAGAGCAAATGAAGAAAACTTTTTGTTGTATGTGACAAATAATTCTCCATTATGCGGTGCTATCTATGAAATAAACATGAAAGAAAAATATGTAACATTATTACGAGGAAGAACACTGTGCATACAATCATATGAAACTCAGTGTAATTTCAAAGACTATATTAGAAATGCCATGGAATATGCGACAAGTAGTACATTTCAGTAGATTTTTCAGCTGTACCATAATATTATGGAGACTGATCACAACTCCACTTGACCTAACACAGGGCAGTAATGCAGTGTTATCAGCAAAGAAGGTTACAGAGATCCCAGATGCACGTGATTGATCCACAATCCTCAATGTAAGAGTGAAATCTGCACAAATGGTAGCCATGGTTAAGTGTCATAAGTCGATTGCATGTATATTTGCAAAAGAATCAACAACAAATGAAAACTGTTAAACCTGTCTGAGCAACCAGGCCCAGACATATGGGTTAATACTTTTTCTTTTAGTTTTTGCAATCAGGCTCTAGGATTGAAATAGGAAGCCCGTATGCAGATCTACTCCACTATTTCCAGTTTTCCGCGTATGGGTTTACACATTGGAATCCCGGTATCACACGCACTACTCCGATTCACGGCAAAAATCTCCCAAATGAGTCATCTGTTCAGAAAAACAACATGGCTGCAGGTCTACACCTAAAAATCCACATGTTCCTCTTTCCCAGCATTTACAATCCAGGGCAGGTCCTAAGAACAGTTCGCGAGTTGGGTGTGGAGGACGAAGCATGACTTAGCTCAATCTTCACAACAGTGGCAGAGTTCATTTGAGCCCTAAAAAATAATTCCAGAGCTCCCCCCAAACAGCGCAAAGCCACTGCCGCGACAAAACCACAAACCATAGGGGATGATTGTACGGGAAGTGAGAGGGAGGCTCACCGGTGCCGCGGCTGCGGACTGCTGCGCCAATCTCTGAGACGGCGGCGAAGAGGAACCAGCGCAGCGAGGTGGAGGAGAAGGCGACGACAGAGAAGGAGGAGGAGTCTGCGACTGGCAGAGCCGCACGAATGCAGAGGGAAGAGGGCGAGGTAGCCTGTGGCTGGGCTGGAGGGGAGATTAGATTAGATTAGAAACAATGGCTCAGATTTAATATAAGTGAGAAAAGAGCTGAGTTTATCATAGAGATAATGTGTCTATCTTCTTAACTTGCCAATTATATAGTAGGGTAGAAAAAGAGGAGAGCTCCTGGTACGAGTACTGATAACTGATCATATATATCGGCTAGCAGAGTAGCAGCTACAGAAGACGCACCATGCATGGTACGGTGCAGTGCACAGGCACATGCGGCGCACCTGTACGCTGATCCAAACGAAGCAGTCAACCGTAGATGTGAGAACCAAACAGGTGCGTCGTCGAGACGTCGAATGATTGAAGAGCTAATGACGCGGCGAGATTCAGCCAAACCAACGCCTACTGGTGAACTTGTCCATCGCAATCGAATCGTGGTGAGCCCGAAACACTTGCGCTTGCCCCAAAACGCCGCGTTCATAGATCCTAGTAGTGTACTAGAATCAAATTGCTGTAGTAATCTGTAAAATCTTTCCAAGAAACATCATGACGGAATCGTAAAGACTGTACATATGACGTAAGAAAAGCAAACTTGCTGGGTATTCAGATTCGCGCGAAATCTTTATGTGTGCTCGTGGCACTCCTCGTATCACGTGTCATGCCTACTTGCATGCCCGCAGACCGCGACCCATTAGCGTTAACGAGATTTTTTTGTTATGACAGTCCTAATACACATTACATACTATGCATAAGGTTTACATAGATTAATATGATAATTATTTTTCTCTCGCCGTTTTCTAGACGTTAGGTAGAAACTAAATATTACTTTTTTTCATTTAATACATTGTCACGTGATTTTTTTATTATACTGCTATATAATATAGTATTAAAGTCAAATAAATTTTACTTTTTACATTTAATATGTTGTCAAGTGATTTTTATTATACTGCTATATAATATAGTATTAAAGTCATCTTAGTTAGAATACGAATATTAAGACTAGTCTTGTCCCGAATTAAATATCAACGGAACCCAAGAGTACGCAGGCTGTATGCCTACTTGCCTGAATGCATGCTCGTAGTTGGTTGTGGCAGCGTGACTTACCGAGATGTTTATTAGCCCCAAATTAAAGATCAATGCAACCAGGACCAAACAATAAATGTGCATGAGACGTGATACATAGCATACAGTTGGAACTATTATAATTGCAAAAAACCACTCTCTCCTAAAAACCGTCGTCGTAGATGGTACTACGTGCAATTTTCTCCACCATGTAACATAGCATGCACTACCACATTATAAAAATGGCCATCCTAAATAAGATACGAGAAAGATCTCTGTACAATCTTCTCGGCTGACAAAAAACAGTCCCATTGTATAACGTTCAAAAATCCTGTGGACAGTTAAAAAAAAGTACACCCAAAGGAAGATTGGAAGCATTTTTTTTTTGTAAATTTTGAAAATAAAAGAGTATTTTTTTTGTAAAACAAGAAAATAAGTATAAAATGGGAAAAATTATGCATGGATACTTAGCCGCCATGTTCATATTATACTCTGGTATGTGCTATGATCTTATCTAATTCGCTATTAGCGTTAAAGCTGAGGAAGGTGATTTCTGTAGGGAGGGTTGACCGGTTGAGCCGTTTCTGTAGAATGGGGAATTGACTAGATGGGATTAGTGTTTTGGTTCGATAATCTGATTCTATTTAGTACAGCATGAACTCCAAAATTTATTCGCGATATAGAGTTTAATTATAACTTAAAATGAAGTTGTTTGAGTCTCTGTTTTTTAAGAGTTGAAGTTATGTTAAACATGACTCGGTACAATCTTTACAGGTTATCAAGAGTGTAATCATGTTGCTCACGCGCAAAACACGCATACTTCGATCGAAAAAAAGGTGTATTATGTTAGCTGCTATAATTAGGTTCACTATTAACAAGCGCGTGCAACGTACGTCACGTCTCGCAATTAAGGAGTACGCAGGAGCAGCGAGCTAAGTCCATCGGATAATTTGATTTTGATTTACATACACCAATTTAATTTTAATATTACATCGATGGAATAAAGCAATACGATGACCATTAAATATTTTGGAGGAAGGATATATGAAAAGAATTAACAACTAATCATGAAATTATTAAAATCTAATTTGTAGGCGGGAATATAATAAACTGGCTTATAATAATCTTATAATAAACTGGCTTATAATAATCTTTTAAAAAATAAGTTATCAGTTGTTTGGCAGGCTACATTATTGTTAGTCTAGATTATTATATTTAAATAATAAAATATTGCAATGTTATTCTAGCTTAACATAAGATGTCATTGGGTAATTTTTACTAAAATGCGATTAGTATTTTAGTATTTTTAAGAGCAATAAGTAAAAAAAACTAGCTTCCGCTAGTTTATTAGATGACTATAATTTGGTAGCAGGTTTTAATAAATTGTCCCAGTAACCTAACTCTTTTTTTTACTTTTAACAAGTACACTAACTATATTCTGTCAGTTTTTTTTAAAACCCAATACATACATGTATGATTAGTTTAATTTGGTACGACTATTGCTCCGAGATTTATATTGGATCTATAATTTATATAATAAAATAAAGTGAATTAAACTTTTATGTTTAATATAAAATAAAATCAAATTATTTAATTAAATACAATTAATCCATATATATATATATATATATATATTCTGGATCTAAGATTTTTTTACGCTAATTTGGTCAGCTTCAAAAAAAAATATCGGATCCGTGCCAAATGGGGCGTAGATTTAATATACAGCGTCCAACAGCTCATCGCTCATCGTATCCTTATGCCAGCTTTAATTGGAAGCTTCCCCTATAAAAGCCCCATCCGTCACTCGATCCATCCATAGCATACGGCGACAGCGCTTGCCACCGTCATCGTCGGCTCATCTACCTTCCCGGCGTGCGTGACAAATGGAGGCGGCTGCTGCGGATTCCTCCGTCGGCGACAGGTACAGGTCCCACCTGGTCGGCGACGGCGAGAAGAACACGGTGTGGCGGCACGGCGCGCCACCCACGTTCGACGCCGTGAACAGCCTCTTCGAGGCCGAGAGGACGCAGGTTCGTCGTTGGGTCTCTCGATCGTTAGAGTTTACATGCACGCGCGTGCGCGCACTAATATAATCTGCACCGTGTTCGACGACGCGCGCGCGCGCGCGAGAGCAGGAGTGGCCGGCGGGGTCGCTGGAGGAGACGGTGCAGAACGCGATCAAGACGTGGGAGATGGAGCTGTCGCACAAGGTCCGGATCGAGGACTTCAAGTCGGTGAGTCCCGGGCGGTTCCGGCTGTCCGTGAACGGCGGGCGGCCGTTGACCGGGGAGGAGACGCTGGCCGTCGGCAGTTACAACGCGCTGCTCGTGAGCCCGATCCTGCCGGGCGCCGGCGCGTACGACGCCGACGCCGAGACGTTCGAGTCCTCCCACGAGTTGTTCCGCTCCGCCTTCCCCCGCGGCTTCGCCTGGGAGGTGATCCGCGTCTACTCCGGCCCGCCGGTGATCGCCTTCAAGTTCCGGCACTGGGGCCACATGGACGGCCCCTACAAGGGCCACGCCCCCACCGGCGACAAGGTCGAGTTCTTCGGCGTCGCCGTCCTCAAGGTACAGTTCACAACTGCGGCATGACGATGTATTCATGTACGTAACTGACGGATCGAGTGCGTCGTGTCGTGCGTGTGTGCAGGTGGACGAGCAGCTACGGGCGGAGGACGTGGAAGTGTACTACGACCCAGGCGAGCTCCTGGGGGACCTTCTCAAGGGGCCCGTGCTGGCAGCGCCGTCGTCCGAGGAAGGCGCCGCCGCCGCCGCCGCGCGTCAGCTGCCTCTCGGCGAAGCGGCGCCTGCCGTGCCGGCGTCAGGCGCGGCCCCGCACCCGCAAGGCTGTCCCTTTCTCGCCTCCGGAAAGCGGGAGGAGTGATGGTGTGTCGAGCCGGCCGATCGCGACATGGTAGAGTCGAAATAATAAAACGTGCCCATTAGGTCATTATCTTGGGGTTGCACTGAGGACTGAGGTGTTGGGGTGTACACGAGCTGAACGATTACTCGCTCGTGTGTAGCGTGTGTTTCTGAAGGTGTCAAAAATGCTTGTACGATTTGGTTGCATAAATGCGTCGCGTCGCCGGACTTAATTAATCAACGGAGCTGGTGGAATTGAATCCGCTTGTGTGGGAAGAAAAACAGGGCGAGAAAGAGGAGCACAATGCTGAGTGCGATTTGATTTGACACTTTGGTTACATCGGTTCATCGGAACATGTCTGTGCTTACGTTGCTTTTGTTTGTTTCTTCGCTTACGTTTCGGATACCACTAGCACCCTATTAAAGGTTTGTTTGATTTGGATTCTCGGTTAGAAAGCTTTTTAACTAGATTTTCTAGAAATCTGAAAGTTTACTAAAAAGTAATTTTTTAATTATAATAGATTTTTGGTAATATAAAATAAAAGTTGCTCAACCTTCAAATCGCATGACTTTATAGATTCTGCTCTCTGCCGGTAATCTTCATTGTGTATCGTATATTTGGCCCATCTATGTTTGAACGTGTGTGAATTTCTTTTCAAAACTCGTGCTAAATTTGAATACAAACATGTGCCATTCCTGTAAAAAAATATGTGTTATTGTATCTAGTTAATGTTATATTTCATTATCAGCATGTATGAGAAAATATGTAGGTCGGATTCAAGCTCGTTGTTTAAGCAGTATGTTCCATATTCATATTTCAATCTGACAAGTTACAGGACAACTGGCTACAAGGGATTCTCTTGGAATCCGAGTTTGGAGCATGGATCTCACAGTTTTTTTTTTTTTTGCTTTTTCCAAGACTAAATCCCGTTGGAAATGGATGAAATAAAAGAGATTTGATAATCTATTACTGCTATAAAATATAAGAGATTTGATAATTTATTAGATAGCTTCGTTTTTTTTAATAGTAATCTACGTATCATTGATATAAATGATTCATCGCTTAATTATCAGTGCTGAGAGCATGAGATGTATTCCCTCTATCAAGCGGAAGCAGTTTCTCTAACTTCAGGGGCTAACCGTCCTCTACAGTCGTCTATCTAGACCGTCCAGCGTAGATCCGATGATGTAAAGTCTCCTCCGATTACTACAAAGTGGATCATATTATATATAAAGTTCTCCTAACACTATCGTATCTCCATCAGACCGTATAGAGAGACAGACGATCTCAGAACCCTTCAACGCTGCTCTACTCTTGCCTTTTAAATCGCCGCTCTCTCGCATCGTTCCCTTCCCCTCGGCCGCAAGGAGAGGGAGGGAGCAGCGTCCGCTTCCAGAAGCTTCCGGAATGGAGGCCGCCCATGAGCGTCTCGATCCATTGCCGTTTGTGATGCTTTTTGGGGGAGAGGGAGGGAGCAGCGTCCGCTTCCAGAAGCTTCCGGAATGGAGGTCGCCCATGACCATGAGCGTCTGACCGGCCGTTGCCATGGGCTGCGCCGGATCCACCCCTAAAACCAATGGTCTCTTCCTTTTTACCGCCTTTCTCGATCCTTTGCCGTTTGTGTTGTTTTTTGATGGAATATTAGATAGAGATCTCGGACAATCTGGTCCAAGTAACTGCATTAGGAGCCAACTAGTTCGTTAGTATGCTTGGTTAGGGATCGATCGTGTTTGTAATTTCTAAGTCGGGTTAGCTCAGCATCAGGTAGCTATTGAATGCTTAATGGTATGAAGGGTCGTGCGGAAAATCCAGCTACAGAATCATCACTTGGGTGCTGTGTTGAGTTTTCTTATTGTATCATAAATGAATTACCTAGTTGTTACTACATTGACATCACGATCATGTTAAGTACAAATTTGTTGTCATGGAGAGAAGGTATGGGTAATATCAAAAGAAAACTGAAGGGATGCTTTATTCTCCTGTAAGGACAAAAGGTGTAACATCCAGCTATTGTGGACTGGGGTGAGAAGATATTTATTATGAAAGGAAATGGAACTGACGGTTTATTCTTCTCTAGGACAAAATCAGTTCTCCTTGTACGACACCATGAAACACATTAAAATGGTCTCCGTGAAAGACATATTGAAATGCTAGTTTTTTCTTAGCAAAGGAAGAAAGACATTTTTTTAGCAAAAATTTAGAGAACAAGATATCTAGAAAACATCATCCTCATTGTGCCAAGGCTGTAGCCAGCGCCCAATGCTCCGATGTCTTGAGCTTGAGTACTGCGTCTTCTCCTGGCAGTCAACATTCCTTGGGTATTGATGGTATGTCCACATATCACTTCAGCAGGGAGGTGGACATTATCATAGACCATCCTATTTCTTGAGAGCTAAATATTTCAAAATGCAATGGCCATAGCACACCAACCGGTAGACAGGAGAATAGGAGATCTTACCCGGAGGAGAAAGAGGTGTTGTTGCCAAGAAAAAAGACATATTGAAACATAATTAATTCTTAATATTGGAAGAAATCAAAAAAGACATATTGAAATGATAGTTTGTTCTTAATATAAGAATAGCAATGTTTTTAGCGATTAAGAACAATTGCTTCCTATTGTTAGGTGTTTTATCCATATCATGACTGAATAGGATCAAGATTACAATATCAGAAGGTGGCCCATGCTGTTTGTGCTTCTTGTTTGTTTATACCATTTCTGTCTAATATTTTTTTTGATGAAATGGTGTGATTTGACTCTTTTTACTGATCCTGGATTCCTGGTGCATCCTTATTATATTAGTCAAACTTATTAAAAATGTTCAGATGTTCAGTGAACTGTAAAAGGTTGTATTCCAAGGTAGTGAAGACGGATTTGCTTTTTAAAATTCAGCAAAAGGACAATGAAGCTAATAGATGGACTTGTATACTAGTAAGTTTGTTCAGAAAAAAATCCATGAACATGCCAGGAGCTTTGTGAATAAAAAAAGTAAATGGCACTCTCATATTTGCAGACATTAGAGGTGTAATTGTGTCTTTTCATGATTTCATCACTCTGTATACTTCTGCCTCATTATGTAGTTCCACAGATGACATTTGCTTGATAGGTAGTACTACCTATTTTAGTTTAAGTGCATTGCTTATTTACAGACAGAAACTCTCTTTTGCTTCTGCCGTACCTGGATATATTCAGTTATTAATGATCAACTCTTTTTTCTCGAGCCCAGACAACAGCAAGAAGCTGAAAATCCCAAGCCTTGTAAGCACAGTCAAGCAATCACACCTGCACAACTCAAACAGATGCATGATGAATTCTGGGACACTGCTCCTCATTATGCTTTAGTGCTTGACAAAAAGGTACCGTGTTGTCAGTTGTTTATTCACGGCTGATAAGAACTCCTAATTTTCTACTGTAAGCTATTTATAACAATGTGCTTCAAACTAGTTAAATTTGACTTGATTTTGCTAAATAAATATGTGCAATTAATTGTCTTGAAGGTGAATGTCCAACTAATGTTGATTTTTCTGTTTAGGAGCTGCTTAGTTCACTTTTTGTGTTACATTTGACATGATCACTTATAGTCATTGAAGAGGATAAGAAATATAAGATTACAAAACGAAAATCAGCATTGCTCTTGATTTTATCTTTTGAATATTCAACCACCTTGGTATTATTGATACAAGTCCACCCATGGAGTGGACATTTCCAAAGGTTTGTACTTGGGACGACCATACACAATCATTTCTGATTTGCTACTCACTTAGCATATGTTTATGTTGTTTGGTTTTATCATTTGTATGGTATAGATGTTTGACATCACATAAACTTGTAATTTCTTAGGGCCTGTTTGGAAGCCTGCAATCCCGGCCCATTCCACGTGGATGGGCTGGGATTTTAATCTAAAATCCCAGCCCATCCACGTGGAATGGCCCGGGGTTGCAGGCCTCCAAACAAAGCCTTATATTAGCAAAAATCCACGTTCATTGTTGAATACAACCAAGTATTTTGGAGGGAAAATAGCTATTATATTCACTTCTGTTCTGCCAGATATTTGGGATGCACTTCGAGCTGCTGCAGAAGCTGATTTAACTCTTGCACAGAAGATAGTGGGCAGTGCCGGACTGCCGGCATCATTTTATCAAATTCTGACATGACAACTTGCTATGATGAAACAGGTGAAAGTTTTTGGGTAATTTATGTTTCTATTCCACGAATCATGCTCTGAGTAACATATTAACTCTGTTCTTGGAAATTGTCTTGCAGGTGCCAAATATGAACTACCAAAGTATGTTCCCAGTGAGCCAACAAATTCGATCAGGGAAGGTTAAGAAGTAGAATGTGAAGGCTCCATGTAAATTATGTAAAACTCATTTGTTCACTGACATCTGTCTCGTACTTTGTTCTGGTACTCTTGTCTCACCATGACCTGACTCCTGAATACAATTTATTGAGTTATGATACATCAATAACAGTGAGCCCTGATTCGCAGTAAAAGTAAGACTTCTGAATACAGTTTATTGGCATTCTCAACATTTGTTTGAGAATGCAAGAAACTTTCGAGCATTAGTTGTTTTGATAGTAGTGCCAAACATATGATGTTTCAGAACTCCATAATCTTTGATTTAATCTTCATTGTTGCAGGCGTGCTCTTTCACCTGCTGCGTTTGTAGGATAATGGTGCTGGTGCCTGGGAGCTCCATCACCCAGATACTCGGCACCTAATCTGACCTTCTCTTGGACCTCCAGTTATGTCATCCAATGTTTGCCTTTTCCATTAAGATTTTGGCCGTGCAAGTCTAGTACCTACAGGCTCCATCTTAACAATTACTAGGAGTACATGCACATCTCTGACAGATGTTTGTTTCAGGTCTGTAAAGTGAGTGCAGACTGCAGAATGCATGGTAATGGCTGGATTCACGGGCATCAATTTTCTTCTCCCTTTACAGTTGAGGAAAAGAAGAGCAGCTGAGCTGTGGACATGCAGGATGATCAACTAAACCTTGGACATCTTTAGGTCATTAGTCATTACTGGAAGTATCCGAGGAGAAATCTAACAATTTGCCACCCTTAAGAAACTTAATTTGGAAGGGTACAGTAGAATTAATCGCACTGATCCTTCAGACTTCAGAACAGCAGGTAGGGTCATTGTTACGGATGATTCGTCTCGGATTCCTTGTGCTCGTATGGCGGATCTGAGATCCAAACAGGGCTTGAGATTTATCATCACGGATCACATGATCTGAAGTTTTGGGCTCGCATACTAGATCAGGCTGTAGAAGCTTTGTTGGTTAGTAGAAGCGGTTAGTTGCACCAGTACTGCTCCAGTCTCTGGGCCTAGGATGCTTCTAGCCGTGTTGTTCAAAGTAGCATCTTTGACAATTGCCATGTTAAAACCGACCTGCTCGACCGTACTGTTTTTGACCTCGTTTTTTCATACCGAACACTCGAAAACTAGAGCAGGAAACTTAAAAAAATTACTCCCCTGTTCTAACATATAATGGTTTTTAGACTTTGATATATGTATTAAAAATATATACAAAAGGATTATAATATTATTCTAGGTACTTTAGAGGTAAAAGTGATATTTTACTAGTACTATATTGTTATATTTAAGATAAATTTTAAAGTTTATATTTTTTTAACAGACAGAGTATATATCACTAGAAATGCATAAAAAACAATACAGTCGTCACAACAAGTACAATAACCTATCAAAATTATTTACCCACACTCTATTTTATTTCCTAAATAGTACTAATAGATTCCAGGACACACATTATAAACACGTTGATATCAGTAACCCAAAAATGCATGTCCTACAGCTACAGAGTACGGACAAAGGCCATTTTAAATCTGCCGCCCTTGCACGCTTGTTCCTACCACGAAATTGTCAGTTTATGCCTATAGACTATAGCTGCAGCAAACAGTACAAAAACCCAAGTCCAGGGAACGCAAAACGGCAAAAGTGAAGGCAGGAGGATAAAAAGCTCGGTGCTGTGATGTGTGAAGTTAAGTGCGAGACTGCGAGAGAAACAACAGCAGAGCTACTTTTATCCTGCCGATTGGAGTCGCAGAATTGCAGAAAGCTACACGCACGATGAAGAGCTGGTTCGCAAGTCCCAGCTGAGTTGGTGTAGTTTAGGCAGAGCTGAGATTACGCAGGATTCTGCCTACAGCTACTCGCGCCTAACTTCTCTAGTTAAGTGCTGTAATAGCCCACAACTTTATCCATATGCCGGACCATTTCACGAAGATTAACTAAACTCCTAACCTCTCATCATAGAGTCTTAGATTTAACATTGCTATAGTAATAGGACTACTAAATTAATTAAGTGATATAAGCTTGGGTGTGTCTCTGCCAACAACTTTTGTTGGAGCAAAAGCGTTCTTTTTCGCATACTCGATTATGCTAGAGTGGTGGTTAGGATTTCGTGTAGAAGATGTCGCTCTATGGAGATGGAGTAACCAGAAAGGTTTTAGATTGACTGAAATGCGCTAATGCTTTCCCACTCCTCCCTTCGCTGGTGTAAACGATTTATTTCGGCGACAGCGTAATATCAGACGATTTTCTGCTGCGAAAGTTAAATGTGCAGTGACAGAAGCATGATGAATCGCATAGTAGTACTGTACCACCGCCGTCAGACGAGGTCATGTCCTCCTCCGTAATTGTCATCATTGACTACTGTTGTCTTAACTTTGATCAGAAGTTACTTCTGACCGATTAGATTATGTTAAATGAAAATTATTTAGTTATATTTATGGTACCGTCAGCGTAATTTATCAAAATAATATATTTGTCGGTGTTTACAAATTTATTGCTAAAAAAATAAGTGGTCAAAGTTTGAAAATAAATAGGAGCTGGAGTACTAACAAACTGCAAACAGCCCGGTACAGGATGCTTTATACTAGTACTAGTACTGGTTCACCGGCCACCGGTCCAACACAGCTACGGTCTTGCTGAACCGAGATAGCCGTAGCCCGTAGCCGGTGTGGAATCTTTCTCCTGTTGCTATGCTCTGCAAGGCTCTCATGGCTATGCACGGCTAGGCGGTAGCCACCGAAACAGAGCACTGTAGCACACTGGCACTGGTGGTCTGGTACTCTGCCTGCAAGCGTCTCTCTCCCCTCGAGTTTGGAAGTGTACTGCGCTGGGCGGGGGCAGCGCAGGCAGGGGTGGCCGTAGAGCGCATGGGCCTCCTTGCTTTCAGCGCCCACCTTGCTACACGCAGAGCCGGCAAAGAAGCGAGACGCACGTCTCCTCCTGCTGATGCCGCCGATCCCTTGGTGGTTCGGAAACTATCCGCGGTGAGCGAGCGCGAGGGATGCGCATAGCCGGTGATTTCTCCGGTGTGCGACGAGGGGGCTGACCCTGACCGCTAGCTTGTGGCGCCTGGCGGCGTTCCGGCGGATCGACCGGCGAGACAGACAGCCAACCACGTGCGGCGCGTCCTGCCGCTGCCCGCTAGACTCGTCAGACTGCCGTGCCCGTCGCTGTCTGCCGGGGCATCCGATCCCCCGCCCCGGAGCCCCAAATCATTGCGCGCGATGGCAAATCGATCCAGTGGTGTCCACCCGCCTGCAGCGTGATCACGGCCCTTGGGCCCTACCGTGTCAGTACACGCCAACGTTAAATATACTCGTCCGATCCGCTCAGCGCCATGGTACAGCGTTCAAATTCAGGCACTCGCAAACGCCAGGGAGGGAAACAGCGAAACCCAACGTCTTGTGACAATTACGCCGGTAGGCAACCGTCACGCAGTTTTTACAGGCGGGATATATGACTTCTCTGTGCACGCCAACTTTGCGCCATTTCCCGTGCCCCACCGCTGTCGAGACGGACGCACCTCGGCTGCAGCTCAGAAAGCTACTAATCCCTCGCGATGGCGTGTGTACAGGCAGCTGCACTACCACGGGCATGTTCTACGAGATATTATTATGTGTTCTACTGGAGCACACTGCCTGTGTTGGCGCGTTAATGTTGACGCGGACGACACGACCATCACGCAAGCATTCCAACGATAAGCCGCGAGTGACACTGAGAGAGCGCGCCGCACTGGACTCCCAGTACAGTGAATCGCTCTCTCCCAGCCGCTTGTGACAAACCGCAGCCCGAGCCGAGCGAGCCGGATCAATCCCCCCACCCCCAGTGCCGTACTCTCCTCTCCTACCCCGGCGACGCGGGCGCGAGCCCCGAAAGCACCGCCTGCTCCTACACCGGGCACGAGGCGAGGCCACTCGCCCACCACCCACCTCCTCCCTCTCGCGGCTCTCTCCGTTCCCGTGAAATCCTCCGGGATCCAACCAAAAAGGAGAAATCTCCGAACCATACGGCCATAATTCGCACGCACACGCACGAACACCACGCCAACCGACGACCAGGAGGATCCAAATGGCGTAGCGTTCTCCCGGAGCTTTGCTCGCATCTCAGTGGCGCTCCGGGCAGAGACGCAATGCCAGCGCCCGACCGTGCCGGTGCCGCCGCCGCCTCCGCGGGGGGTGGGGGCGGGCACCTCCGCGGCCACGCGCACCTCACCAACTGCATCCACCTGCGACACCACCACGCGCACGGGGGCGGTGGAGGCGGAGGGACGACGGCGTCGGGGCGGAGGAGGAGCCCCACGGCCGTTGCGTCGGCGGCGCTGATGCGAGACCTCCTCGCGCTGCAGCGCTCGCGGTCACTCCGTGACCCGTCGACGCGCCGCTCCGTCGAGTCCTCGAAGGTGGCGGCTGACCCAGACGCCCACACCGACGAGGACGACGTCGATCTCCCGCCGAAGTCCCGACGCAGCGCCACGACGACCGGGGCGCTTAAGACGCTCCTCGACCAGCTCGCGGAGAACCCCCACCCCAAGCCCACGCGGCGCCCGCGGC
>KE371012.1:0-12736 GCA_000418225.1 Zizania latifolia
GGGTGTTAAATGTGTTTAGAACATGGAAAGCAGTTTTCCCTTCTCTGGGTTAACCTTTGCCATATACAAGCAGAGAACTTAGTGTGAGAGACCTCAGCTGAAAGCCACTTTAATACTTTATAAATAGTATTGTTACTTGTTTAGTGATACTTGGCAATACATTTGGCAAGAGCCATCCTGGCATTCATTTCGATCACTAGACCAACACCGTTGTGGCATCGTCTCACTGTTAGTCACACAATCTCTTGAAGTTATTATTTGGTCTTGATATACACTTCTGCAGTATGAGTTATTATTTGGTCTTGATATACACTTCTGCAGTATGAGTTATTATTTGGTCTTGATATACACTTCTGCAGTAACTCATATGGACAATCCACTTTCCTTTACTTAGGAATTACTGCTAATCGCAAATACTCTAGTTTTCAGGTTAACTTGAGTGTTGCAATTATACCTATGTCACACAAGTACGGTTGGAACTCGTCAACTGCTGGATTAGTTCAATCATCATTCTTTTGGGGTTATGCTTTGAGTCAACTGCCAGGGGGATGGCTTGCAAAACTGTTTGGCGGAAGGTTTGTTTGTGGTAACAAAAGCCTCTTTGCATATACAAATACAAAAGTTATCTATGATTCTGCATCTGCACTGGTGTTTTAATACTTGAAAGAAATTATTATTTTGGGGGGTTGCTGTTGCTGGGGGGATTGAGGGATAAGCATGTTTCCAATAATTAATGTAAGTGATGATTATAGCTATTTCTTTCTGCAGCCCACCCTGTTGGGATATCTGGCAGATTTTTTTGTACCTTCATGGGAAAGATTGATCCGTTATGTTTAGTATGTAGCAAATCGCAAGATATCAGTATGAATTGTTAAGTACTATAGTCTATAGTGTGATTGATGGATGGTACATATCTTTATTTTTTTACCCTTTCCTGATTGCAAATAGTTTATACTAACTGGATTTTGAGTTAAATTCTTAGCTACAATGATTTAATGTCAGTAGTAATCAATTCAAATAAAGTAGAAGAACTATATAGCATTTTTAAACTCCAGGACAATGATTCAGCCTCTCTTCCATAGCTCAGAGGCATTTCCTATAATTTTGTCCCATGTTCTTTCTCACTATATTATTTCACTCCAAAGATGATTAGTGTCCATCTATCTATTGTCTTATTGTAATAATTAATATTGTTATCTCATCTGCCTACTGTAGGAGAGTGCTTGAGGTTGGAGTTGTGGTATGGTCTTTGGCAACTGCTATTATCCCTGCTGTAGCAGGGTTTATGCCATGGCTTGTGTTTTCAAGGATTCTGGTATGCCCCTACTTACTAACTAGTCTCTCTATCCTAGAATTTGTTGATCCGAAATGTTGTGGTACATTATTCTCTAGCATGTTTCACATGGTAGTTCATATCCATCTTAAGAAAGCATACACAAGAGTATGATGACTGTTATTTTGAGAAGCCACTCATCATGCAATTAGGAGAATTTTCTATGAAAAATATTTCGTTAACATGTGGATGAATATATTATTAAATGATGCAAATTTTGGGATGCTGTACTGAGGATGAACCAGAATAATGTATCTATACATGGTGCAGAGCAGGTCAAAATAAAACATCTGTGCAATTTGCAAGATCTAGATGAGAATAACTAGTTTTTTGCCACATCTTCATTTTAGTACCATGGCAGTGTTTATAAACGAAAAATTACACTGCTTATTATCTTTGCATTATATAATATGTATTATCTTTAAATAATGTTGTCGTGCTAGGTAGGTATTGGAGAAGGTGTATCACCATCAGCCGCTACAGATTTAATTGCAAGGCAAGATTAAGTACACTTTTTTCCTTAGAAGCACTCTTACCATTTGAATCTTCTTAATGCTAATTTGGTATTCATCTAGTCATCTTGACATGCGTTCAAGTTGTGCCTACTTTTTTTACCTTCTCATAGACAAGATTTATCAGTTTCTTATTGACTTTTCTCAATAGTAGTTGAGTTGTCAACTTGTCATTGGCATTGTAGTGACTTGAACTGTGTCTGATCCCTAACTGAAAAAATGAAAATAGAACAAAGATATTAAACTTCAGTAGCATGGACTTGTGGATCCATGTGAACTATCGTTTCATGACTTCTTACTGAGTTGCTGTTATGGCTACCCATACAGGTCCATTCCTGTTCAAGAACGATCAAGAGCAGTTGCTGTTGTTTTTGGTGGTTTGAGCTTCGGAAGCGTCTTAGGGTATGTGTTTTCATGTATTTTTGTGGTAAATATGCACGTTTCTTCACAATGCTACCAAATAGTTAATTCCTTGTACATTGTATAACATTACAGACTTCTGTTCGCTCCTCCCATTATTCAGAACTTTGGCTGGGAATCAGTCTTTTACATATTTGGGTTTCTTGGAATTATTTGGTAAGGAAACATTTCTTAGAGGAAGATATCATATTTATCTATTCTGTTTAACCTTGTTTTCATTTTTTTCCCACAGGTGTATAGGGTTTCAATCTTTTAAAGAACAACAGTTAAGTGGCAATGAAGACATATTAGGTAAGTCTGATCTATCTTTGTGATTCCCAACCATCATGGTAGAAACTTCCCCTTGCAGATCACATTGATATTACTTCAACTAATATCTTTTCATGTTTTAGATTGTTTATTTTTTTAAAAGTAAATTGAACTATGGCATGCAGATTTAGGTGAAGAAATCATGTTGTAGCCTTAATGACATGTGTATCATATGTACATAATTGGTTCTTTCATGTAGATATATCAGTATATCACATATCTAGTGCAAACTGCAAACTATTCATTTAGATGCAATTATGCAAACCATCAATATACTCTGTTTTTAATACAACTATATCTAGCGATTAAAAATATTTGCAAGCTACCTCAATATGGTTATTCTGTACAGTCACTATGGATTGAAACATGAGAGAATTTTGTTCCGCTCTGCAGATTTGGGGCAGAGTTCTAATGGATCAAGTAGCCTCATCTCGTCATCTGTGTCTCCAAAATCATCGGAGTCATCATTGGAAGAACTGATAAATTCACTAAAGGTTCTTTTTTTACCAGTTGAAATAGCTGTTAGTCTCTTGTTAGAACTTAGAAGATATATTGAGGGATTAAGTTACAAGACGATTCCCAGGTTGGGTAATTTTATGAAGTTGAAGTTTCAAGATCAAGGCACGGTGATTAATGTGGTCTGACTCTTTATTGTTAGTAAAATCCACCAAACAGAGTAACTACTAGATCAAATGTCTTGAGAAACTGTTCACCTCACTGGTTGGCGGTTGTAGATGTTATCACTCCCAAATAAACAAATGTGATTTGCAATATGTCCAGGAAAATTAGGATTAAGGAATTTTCTCTACAGATATAATTTATACATGTCATGACAACACTAATGCAAGCTATTCTTTCTTTTTCTTTAGGATATTCCTTGGAGAGAATTTTTCAAAAGCAAGGCAGTGTGGGCAATGATATATGCTCACTTTTGTGGAAGCTGGGGACACTATACTTGCTTGTCTTGGCTACCAACATTCTTTAGGTTTGTGATCTTTGGTGTTTTACATAGGTCTTGTTTTTAACTCTTTGGCTCATTGCTAGATTATTCGTCACTAATTTGCTTAAATGAATGATTAATAATTGGATAGCAGTGATCAACTTTTGGTGCTGCTGTGGAGAGTGAAGGCTTAGTTTCATTGACCATCTTTTCAATGGGTTGATCTTTTATTTCAATCACTTTCTTACATCTCCAGACATCCTACAATTTAGGATTCAGTTTTACAAAAGTGAGTTTGGCTTCAAAAGATATGACCAAACAAAAAATGGGTGATTTATAATTTTGCATTTAGTTTTTTTCCTTTTTTTGCCTAAGTACAATGTATTGTTTTGTGTAGTTTCTCATCATCTGTTAAATTTGCTGTGTATGTTAATCCATTGTATTTTTAAAAATATATTTTCTAAGAAGCTAGGTAAATGTTGAGATGAATATGATCGTTTGCTATTTGTTCAGTACATTATGTCAGATGTTAATGGCAATAACTTGGTTTTGTTCTTGCAATTCATTGATGTTCAAATGATATGCAGTGAGGAGCTGGACCTGAATTTGACTGAAGCCGCATGGGTATGTATATGCTTTCTTAAAATTGTAGTTGGATTCTTCTATTCAAAGCCTCATATCCCTCCTCTCTAGGCCATGTCTGTGTGCCCTTGTTTTTCATTGATGACTGCAATTTCTTACTCATGTAGGGCTTATGTGTTTCACATATTTGCTGTAGGTGTCAGTCCTTCCTCCTTTGGGCTCAATGATCATTACATCTATTGCAGCACCTTTTGCAGACAACTTGATATCAAATGGAGTTGACACCACAAAGGTAAAGCCTTTGCTTTCTTAACTTGTCCTGAAGATAAAACGTTGCCTTGCTCTTTATTTATTATATTTCTATAAACCATGCTAGAAACCATTCGTAAAGGCTGGAATATTAAATTCATCACTTATAGATCCCCAATTGTCAGGAGTCAGGAGTGCATATGACATATTCTGTATCCTAAAAGAATGTTTCAGTTTTCTTGTGGAAAGTAAGCTACCTATTGCGGGAAAATTAAAATATCTAGTTGTATCTCTTAAAATTCTTATTTAGGTACGAAAGATATGTCAAACAATAGCATTTCTGTCGCCTGCAACTTTCATGATGCTTTCCTCTGTGGATCTTGGACTGCCACCCTGGGAGATTGTTGCTTTTCTTACAAGTGGTCTAGCACTCTCCAGCTTCGCATTGTCAGGTCATGCTGTTAAACTTCCTATGAACATTCCATTTTTCAGTGTTTCCAAGATCTAGAGCTAACTATTTCAGTTGATGAACAGGTCTTTATTGCACCCATCAAGATATCTCTCGTGAATATGCAAGCATTCTCCTGGTAAGGCAGCTTCAATCTGTCCTCTCGATTTTTCTTCATTTCTATTCTCTAAAAGGAATTGAAAAATAAAATCATTCCTTCACAGAGTGTCTAAAGGTTGATGGATCCATTTATTTTCCTCTTGTTTGTACTGGATATTGGCTGCAGCCTGCTCCTGCAGCACTGTACTCTCAGATAGCAGTTCTAACTTGTTGGCTATGCTTCTTCAGGGCATCACAAACACTGTGGGTGCTGTACCTGGAATTGTTGGTGTTGCGCTAACAGGCTATCTTCTTGATACAACTCACTCTTGGAGTGTATGCCATGACCACAACCTAATCCATCTTCATAATCTATATTTTTCTATTATGAGCTGTTATAATTTCCCATGTTCTCTTTTATGTGCAGATATCGCTTTTCGTGCCCTCAATCTTTTTTTACTTGACGGGTACTGTTATCTGGTTAGCATTTGCCAGCAGTGAGCCCCAGGACTTCTCCAAGTCAGAACTGGATTCGTGAGCCATGACTTGGAGGGTAAATGGTATACACAGTTCCTAGAGAGGATCAGTTCAGAAAGAATCTCATCAGATGTAGATTTCCCGGCAAAGCGCTGGAATTTTGGACGTCAGACAGGAGAATACAACTCATAGGAAAAAAATTCTATGTAAATTCATTCTGGCAATTTTTGGCCGCATGTAGTATAGGCTTTTCTGTAGCCAGTTTTCGTTTCACGTTCTGACATGATTTTGTAATGGAATAGGTTCGTCCCTGTTTCCTTTTCCGTTACGGGGAGTTGCGTCTGCTTTCTGCAGCAGTAATATCCCGTTCCAAGGCAGCTGTAGAAGATGTAAATCTGTAGAATCATATGACATCTTTGGGTCTTAAAAAGTATTAGAACTAATGGAATTCATTATGGCGTGAGGCTTGACCATGTTCTTTTTTAGTTGGATTTGGTTTTTAATTCCGTCCATGCAATGTGATTCTATGGTAATTGGTAAAGCTATACGTGCATCTATAAAGTGGCTACAGCTTACAGGTCTTACTTTTACTAGTTTAATTAAGAGCGGATCAAAGCATTAAGGTTATCAGATAGATTAGGTCATCAGTAAGAAATTACTGTCGTATGACAGCACACGTAACACATTGGATCAACTTTTTAATAATAGAGTGAGTGGTAAATAAAAAATCGTATAAACTTTTAATAGCATATAAAGAAATTTCCCCTTTTTATTAGCTGCCAAAGAGCTAGCATTCAGTTCATAGTTTCACAAATGGCACGAACAAAACCATCACGGATCTGTATAAGCCAATAAAATAGCCGATTGGAGGCTTACGAGATCAGCATGGCAATGCACAGAAGATACAAGGTTAGGAGAAAGTAACAAGAATTAGACTGAATGCATGATAGAATCATAGAATCACATCTCCAATGACACACCACGGCATTTTACGACTACATGCACAAAGGTAAAACAAGAGAACAGCTTAACATCCGGTGTCAAATGTTTCCTACTCCTATGAGACCCAAACAACCCAAAGCCCACAAGCTACATAAGTCCCAAACCTGTTCCATCATCTAAACAACACAGCTAACAGACTGAAACAAGTTGAGGAAGCAGATGAAGGATGAAGGAGGCTAGCTCATTTCTTCTTCTTGGAAGGCGGCTGGTCCTCATCCTCGTCATCATCCTCATCTTCATCATCCTCATCATCATCCTCTTCACCATCTTCATCACCCCCATCCTCCTCATCATCATCTTCATCATCACTCCCTCCTTCACCATTTGGCTCAGTTGGGTCATCTTCTTCTTCTTCATCCTCACCCCCTTCATCCCCAGATAAGTCATCCTCAGCATCGTCATCATCACCGCCTTCATCATCCTCATCTTCATCTTCATCATCGTCGTCATCATCATCTGACCCAGCATCCTTGTTCTCAGGGGTGGTTTCAGATTTGATTCTGCCAAGTTGCCTTTAATTGCAACAACAAACTAATCAGCAATATAGAAAATTTGATTACATAGAAAGCCTTACAGAATATGACAAGGAATTTACTTGTAGATTGCCTGTTGGTCCTCATTGAATATATCTGCTCTGGCATTTACAGCTTTCATCTAAGAAAAGATAACGGTTAGTCGGTTACATCAGAGAATGCCAACAGGGAAAGAAATAACAAATAAAATATTATACCATCAATCCATCACGTTAAATTAGAAAACTGGAAAGACCTCAGGCAATACAGCAAGATAAAATATTCAATGGTCTGTGAGAGGATGTACCACAACTAGTCCAAAAGCAACACTATGATAGTTTCCACTAAATTGGTTGGGGGGCTTCCCTAATGAGCCGTTATTTAGGGTTACAGCATAGAGTTTCCACTTTCCACAAATAAGACAATTCTAGCAGATAGATTATGGGTTTCAATAAGATACAATTGAAAAACAGCATTTACAAAGCCAGATTAAACAGAGGCTAATTCGCAATCATTCAGATACCGCAACAGTTTTGTTTAAGCATTTCACCTTATATGCCAAGGTCAGTCCCAAAATGTCCTCTAGCATCGAAACATACAACTACTTGAGGACAAGTGTCACTCACATGATTAACGGAAACGCTAAAATCATATCCGTCCAGTCACCCACCCACCTAGTAGACCCAACTATATGGTAACAGGGAGGACACTTCTTAGTATACCTGTTTATGGAATTCCAGTCACCATTCACAGAATGACTGATCTAGCACTACATCCTGAATGGTGTCAGGCCATCAGGCATACATGTGCCCAAAGCTTTCCATTTCTCATATATCCAACCTGTTTCACAATGCACTTCCCTGTCTTTGTACCTCCAACCAGAACTTCCCAAGTTCAACTACTCAGATCTGCTACTTAGATCTATTCGTAGATAGACAGGCAAAAGAAAACCAGAATTACCCCATCACAAAATCCAAAAATTCTGCAGAGTATGGATACATATCTCCAGATCTGAGGACTCATTACACGAAAATTTGAAGTCAAACCCTTGATTAATTCATCATACACCATGACTTGTCTAGAATTAGCACCACTAGAAACAGAATCGCAAGCTTATCCTAGTCAATAAGCATATCTACACAATCCAATCCGATTATATGACAACGGCAGCGCAAGACAAAGCGCAGGCGCAAGAACTGATGAAAGAAAAAAAGAAACACTCACCGCGAGCGCGAGCAGAGCCAGCCACCTCTGCGCCGCGGCAGCGACGGCCACCACGGCCACCGCCGACGCCGACGCCGACGCGGCCCTCTCGTCTCCACGCACCGCCACCGTCGCCGCTGCCATCTCTGCGCCGAGCGATTAAAAAAACAGATAAAAACCCAAACTTTCCGGCCACAAACGAGGATTCAGAGGCACAAACGTCCAAATCTGAGCTCGAGGCCTCACCTCAGACCGTGCGCGAGGAGTTGAGAGGATAGAGAGAGGTGCGGGCGTGCGTGCGTGCGCTCGCGTCGTCGCGGTGGTGGGTTCGGACGCGGAGTCTTTAATAGCGGGGAGGAGAGACAGGGTTAGGGTTTTGGGCTGGGTGGGTGGCGATGGCGCGGCCGTGTGCTAGGGTTTTGGTGCGCGTGAGGCTGCCATGTGGGGCCCGGCGCCAGGTCTCCCCTTCCAATGGTTGGGGAGGATTCAAATCCCGAGACGGGCTGGCTACGCGTGAGTCTCGTGATTCGTGCCAACCGACGAGCTACTGGATTTGACTTTTTTTAATTGCATCTTGCATCGGTTAGATTATATTTTTATATTTTGTTTCACTCGGCACCAGATTTAACACGTATTTGTACTTCAAACCAGGGTATATATATCAAAATAAGTTTCATTTCTTACAGCGTTTCATTATAAAATAGTTGAAAAAATCTTTTTGTAAAATTTGAGTGAAACTTATGAGACGGACTTTTTGAATTTAGATCATGTTTCATTGTTTCATTCAGATTATATAAAATTTTATGAAATTTATATAAGTTTGATGACATAGCATGGTGCAAAGATGATATAAACTGAAACAAGATACAATCTTCCCGGTGCAAGGTGTGATCTACTCTTTGTCTTTGGATTTTTGCCTGGGCTGCAGTTTCAGACTTTCAGCTGCTTGTCCAGGTTTTAAGTGTTCATGTCCCAGTGCTTTACAAAAGGTACGGTCCTCCTGTGTTTCATCACTTCCATGTGACGCCCAAAAAAAATCATTTTGCTAGCCAAACAATTCATTTCTTGATGGATGTTCCATTTCTCTTTCATGTAGTCAGTGAAATGTATTTCTCTTCATCAATTCAGGGAACTCTGAACTTAGTTCTTTTCAATGAGAACTCTGAAATTTTTAGGAGTGCAATCCATGGCCGGATAGTTGCAAAAGTCAGATCTGCAAGTAAAATGCTCCATCCTGACAAATTGTAGTACCTGCAAATCCAATGTTGAATACTCTATCTTTGGAGCAATGGTTCACCTACTGCAGCTACTGAAAAAAACTATTGCAGTTCAGAAAACACAAGCATGTTCTGTTTCACAATCAAACATAATATTCTAAAGCAAAAAGGATTCAGATTGAATCATTCAACTGAAAGAAACATGATGCTTTTTTACTTTTTCTTTCTTTCTTCCAATAAGTAATAACAACAAATATAATCGTATTACAAGCCTAGTTTGAGATTGCAAAACAGGCATGTAGACGAAATACCCACAAAATAAAATGAGGATGCCTCCAATACATCAATGGATTACTAGACCACAAACACATGCAGCCCTAATCCCATAAAAAGCACATCTTCCTGTGCACGACAAACAAAGCTGAGTAGCTGACAGAAACAAGAACTAAGATATGCAAATTGCAAAGGTGCTCCAGCCCTCTGCAAAGAATAGGTTTCTATGAAAAGCTTCACAACTGAGAAGCAGACTCTTGGAATGTATAAAAAAATGCAGCAGAAGAAATCCATATACTGTATCCCATGCAGCACTTGACCTGCAGAGAGACATCAGAAGTCAAATTAAGGATCATATGCGTAAAAGGAACAATTTTGATGAACTAATATGAGATACTAACTGGATTGAAAGAAGAATAGTTACAAAGATCTGACAAAGATGAACGGACAAAGCAATTACTCAGAGTTTATTGTACAGTAAAACGACATTAGAAAATGAAGACCATAAATCAGGATCGGTCATTGATGACAGTAAACAAGCAATTAGTATTTAGTACACCACAGCAATTGCACAATGCTGTTTTTAACATTGAAGCAAGGCACATCAATGGTCCGCAAAATCACGTGTTAAGGTACTTGTATTTACAAACAGTTGACATTGGTAAATGGTCAAAATGAACGTTAAAAATAGAAAAATTGGCACAAAATGTGAAAAACAATTTAAATTTCTCATGAGCAATTGAAGTATCAAGTGCAAAGAAGAGAACTATATGGTAATACTTGTAATAGTTCTCACCTAAAAGAGAAAACTGATGCTGATATCAATGCCCCGAAATTAAATATGTGTCGGCGCAACTTCATGCATACTATATATGCTCCAGTGCAGTATGCAAGTGTGGAACTCTCCGCCTAAATAATGGCTCAAGACGGAAGGATGGAACCCCACGCAGCCACCGTTTAATGTCGTACATTTCATTCCAGGCTTGCACAATCTCATCAATCTTGAAGCCCAAACCTAAGAAGCAATGAGGTAATCTTAAAAACTGGTGACATATGCTTTTGAACATTTATATATGTCTGACACATAAGAATGGAAATATTCTAGAAAGCACATAAGGCAAATAAGAAGTTTGCAGTTCATTGTTCCACAATATTAGTGGTACCAATGGCACATTCCAGAACTCAACAACAAGCAAATAGTGAACATCATGTGGCCGTATAAAATAACCAGTTTTTGCACATGCATTCTATTAGAAATGATAGCTAATACACAAAAATCCTAGAGAAAAATAGAAATAGCAATAACGCTGGGTGAACTCCCCCAAACATATGATCTAGCAATCAGTTCAAGGTTATCAAGAGGATCACCCAAAAAGAGAATTCAGAATAACTGCTTTAGAAGGGTTATAAGAATCAAATAGTAGCACCAGGATGATAGTTTGCCTATTATTGTCTTATTTTCCATCCAAATCAACATTATACTATTATCCTTAGGAGAACATGATGAAATAAAATAGGTTAAAATTGCCTTACCATCTTGGGCAGTTTCGTTGGCACAATGGTTTTTTACCAAGACAGCAATGTCTGTAGCTGAAGCTCCTCCAAGTTTAAACTTTTCAATAGCTGCCATCAGGCAATCTTCCCACATTGGAAGGCCTAGTTTAAACTCCACAACTGAACGCTCATAAAGTAGCATACCCCATAAAATGTTTATCTGAGACCTCATATTAGAAGCTTGTTCAGCCATTTCATCGGTGGATACATCTTTGATATATTCCTCCAAGCCCATCTTCTCAAGCACGGCATTTTCCTGGCTAGGTTTTGACCGATTCTTCAGGCGTTGTTCTTCCATTTCCTCCCACATCTCTGTACCCTTCTCCATGTTATCCTCAGCTTTATTGAAGAGTTCCAAGACTTCAGATGAAGGCCATGTGTCCAGAGCAACATTACTACCGATTGCATAATACCATGACAGTTTTGCTTGCTCAAATTGTTGATGTGCAAGTGCAAGAAAACCTTCAAAAAAGTCTGGCTTTGCCTTCACGGCCTCTTCATACCTCCTTCCAGCCTTATTGTACTCTTCCTTTGCCCATTCATACGCTTCCTTCACTTGTTCAAGCACCACTTCCTGTGGAGAGTCTCCTGGCAGTAACAGCATCTTCCTGGCCCGAGACGTATGAACATTACCCCAATGGAAAAATGCAAGTGCTGCCATCTCCTGGAAGTTGCTTTCAGCAAGTTGAAACACCTCCTGGGCTTCCTCAGTAGTGATTGTGTCCTCAATGGCCTCGGTGTACAGCTTCATACTGACCTCATGGAGATCCAGGTACTCATCAGAGCTGACCCCGACATGGTTCTTGAAAAGCCGGGCAAATTGCACAATCCAATCATCGATGCACGTCACCGTGCTCCTGTCCTCATCCTGCCTATTGCTTCTGGTACTTCCATTGTCCGAAGTGTTGTTCATATTTCTCTCCAAATGCCCACTGTTGGCATCATCAAGGTAAGGTTCATGCTCCGGATTGGCCTCGGTGACGTATAGCCTAAGCGAGCTCCCTGGCTCGGCCAATTCCTCAGCCCATTTGAGCTCATCCTGGTTGGTGATTGTCACCAGGTCGCCCTCTCTGTCCTTGTACTTGACAAGAACAGCCTTGAGCCCGGGGAACTTGCTCCGGACAGCTTCACGGAGCTGTGCCATGCTGCAGCTCGCCGGCACTTGAGCCCACCTTATGTCCTCACCAAATACAAGCTTCACCTGCCTCGGTGGCTCCTCCACCTCCTTGACAGCTTCCCCTGCCTTCGCCTCCTCCTCCTCTTCCACAGCTGCGGCCGCCGCCTTGGCAGCCGCCTTTCGGCCCTTCTTCTTGCGCGGCTTCTGCTTCGGCGCGGCAGCAACCACCTCCTCCGGCGTGGGCATGACCTCCTTGTCATCCAGCACAATCCCCTTCTCGTCCATGGACTTCTTGATCCGGTCGGCCACGTCGAGCGCGGTGAGGTTGTTGGGCTCGACGGCGAGCACCTTGTTGACATCCCGGCAGGCGAGGTCGAGCCTCCCGAGCGCCTCGAAGCAGCGGGCCCGCTTGAGCAGCGCCTTGCTGTACTTGGGCGAGGCCTCGAGGGCGAGGTTGCACTCGTTGATGGCGCGGTAGTGGTCGGGGGG
>KE371013.1:33022-45003 GCA_000418225.1 Zizania latifolia
GATTAGTCGGAACTTCCGGCTCCGACCGAAACTTCCGGCTCCAAATCGGAACTTCCGATTTGGACCTTCTGTCCAGAATTTTATTTTCCGCTGATTTTCTGTTTTGCGCCCATTCACCCCCCCCTCTGGTCGCTAGATTCGGTCCTACAGAAGTTGGGAAGCGATCGATATTTGGAGAGAGGGCTGGCTCGTGGTTCCTAACGTAAAACTACTGACTATGCCAGCCCTTGTTCGAAGATGGGAGGGCAACGGGGATGTATTCGGCAGCTTTCCCATTGTAGAGCTGGATTCCGGCCCCCTCAACCACCCTCTTGGAATAAGATTTCAGATAGAAGAAATGATGGAAGAGGTCAAAATGGGGTTCGACGCCAAGATAGGCCTCGCAAAGGTTGATGAAAATGGAGATATGGAGAATGGAATTAGGATTAAGGTTGATGAGGGAGATGTCGTAGTGGTGGAGGAGGCCACGGAGAAAGGGTGTGCCGGAAGGCCGAACCCTCGGTGGAAGAAGGACTCAAACACCACCAATTCATTGGTGTTCGGAGTCGAGAATGCCTCGCTAGCCGCCGAACGCTAGAGGGACAGCGCCTGGCCTAGGAGAACGCCAGCCTTCTCTAGAAGCTTCAGGCGCCGGATGGTGGCAACGGACCTGTAGAACTCCTTGGAGCGATCGACGGTAACATCCGAGGAGGCCATTGGTGGAGTTGATTTTGGAGCAAGGGGTTTTAGATGGAATAGTCGGCGCGCCTTGCAGAAGCACACTACGCACTGGCAATGGTGGCTAGGACGGCGAGGAGCCAGCATAAAGGATTTGGGCGCAAAGAGGAAGAAGACGGAGGCGGAAGTTTGAAAACAAACAGAAGGCTTGTGTTAGAAGGAAGACGAAGAAGGCTATTTATAACCTGTGAAGAAATAATGGCTCAATTCCTAGGGCGTGCTATAACTACCTCAAAACGTGCTCCGAGTGGAAATCCACGTCATCACCAGAACCGCCTCATCTCCCCCGAAGGCTCCAATCAACCGTTAAAAACAAATTGGACAGCCGAAGAGGGGAGGCGTACGAAAGCCCCCCGCTTCAACAGACGCCTATTCGCTTGAACGCCAAGGGGCTCGGCCGCCCCTCACTCCAACTGACGCCTGTCCACCTCAATGCCAGAGGGCTTGGACACCCCTTACTCTAACTAATGCCTGATCGCCTGAATGCCTTAGGGCTTAGAAGCCCCTCGCTCCAACGGACGCCAGATCGCCTGAACGCCCGTTGGCTCAGATGCTCCTCACTCCAACAGACGCCTGATCGCCTGAATGCCTGGAGGCTTAAACGCCCGATGCTCCAATTACGCCTAATTACCTGAACATCCGAAGGCTTAAATGCCTCACGCTCTAGTTATGCCTAATCACTTGAACGCCCGAAGGCTTAAATGCCTCATACTCTAGTGACGCCCGATAGCCTGAAACGCCCAGGAGTCTAAATACTCCCCGCTTCAACAGCTCAACAATAGTGTATCTCATCAAATCACCCAAGTGTTAACGGCAAAATTTGGTAAGACCTAAGCCCAACATAGTTTTGGCACAGCCCATGGAAATCAAGGAATCCGGTCAAAGCATGGTCAGTGAAGCCCAACCACAATACGCGCATTTGATCGGATAAAGATACAAAGAAGCCAATAAAAAGAGAAGATAGATTTTTCAGTTGCAGTCGTATCCATGTAGGACAGCAAGTCTCTGGACTATAAATATGTAACGTTTAGGCTTAGTTTAGGATCATCAAACAGATCAACAAACAACTCTCGGCGCATCGCCAAACTTGCCACCAGCGAGTTCTTGCTCTCTCGCGGGGCTACATCGCTCCGATCTCCGACGAGAGGTGAGTTCCACCAAACATGTATTGATTAGTAGATCTAAGGCTTCATCGGTTTGGTCCGACATCTTAGTCTATGTATCATTCATGCTGTATCAGATGCGTAGTTTAGATCAAATATATTAATCTAAGGCTTCATCGGTTAAGTTTGACATCTTAGTTTACGTGTTTGATTCACGTCACGTATCGTTCATCTGGATGAGGTGTGCTCCGATATATTTAGCATTATGGTTTGCTGTGATTTAGCGACTGTCTTGGTTCAGTCCAATCTTGCGGTTATAGCGAGCGATAATGCGAACACAGATCAGGCATGTTGAGGCCAGATTCTATCGGAGTATAAGCCGATAGGTTATCTTTCTGCGTTTTAATCTCATCGTTGTATCGGGTATTGGAATCGGGTGATACGCATCGGCCTAGCATTATTATATATCTTGTTTTTACATCCTGATATCGGCTCTAGTATTACTTTCAATTGCTTTCATAGATTAGCTAGTTTAGGCTGATGCCGATATTCCGATAGGTTTCATAATAAATACATTTCTTGTACATTGTACATTTAATATGCTGCATTAATTGGTCTTCACCATGATCTTACTGCATTTTATCTATAGTCATTCGATACGCGTTGAAACCATCGGCTCAATAGCCGATAGGCGTTACTACTTACGTTTTTCTTGTCTATCTTATCAGTTGCAGGATCAAACTGATTGGCACGTCACGAACCGCAAATTTAGGACCTGCACTAGAGTTAAGCAGATCTCTCAAGCCACACGTGTGACCAAAAACTTCACCAACACGCTTTTTGGCACGCCTAGTGGGACCTCTTCAACGACACTTCCTGCCATGGCGGGAGAATTTGACAATAGCAACGTCATCCAAGTCACCATGGAGGTGCTAAGTGAGGAACAAAGGGTGGAGGTGCAGAAGCACGTTGATGACAACCAAAAGATGTGCCTCGAATCCTTCGGTATGATCAGATCAGGACCTGTCTAGAAAAATCAATTGCCGAAGCCCACCTTCACTAGAGAATCTAGTCAACGGCCCGATAGCCCCCACGTCAACTTTCAAGAAGCCGTCGACCGTACAGTGAACCATGCCCTCATCAACTAGTCGGGGGTCCTGGTTAACACTCTCCACGGATTGATCAAGAAGATCATCGAGGACACTGTGGCTCAGGAGCCGCTGCAGGGTCCGACGTATTTCTCAGTTAACAACCCCCAGGCTCCCCAACCTCCGCAACCTCCTCAACCGGCTCAACAACCAACTCCTGTTCCGCAAGGGCCGACGAGGTATGAAGCCCCACAGATCACCTACGGCATCGAGAGGAACGAGCTGCGTACTTCGGAGGACAACCCCACACCCATGGAGATCAGTACCACTACAATGCCCCTCGGCCAGATCAGTATCCTCAGGCGCCCACAACCGATCGGTACCCCATGCCAAACCAACAAGAGGAAGATTGGGTAAATCGTATTGTTGAAGTCATCCGTGACCAGTTCGGTCTAAAGCCCAAGGACCAGACGTATATGTATCGGAGGCCGTATCCGGAGTGGTTCGACCGGGTGCCACTACCAAACAGATACAAGGTGCCTAACTTCTCCAAGTTCTCAGGGCAGGACTCGATGTCCATGATCGAGCATGTGAGCCATTTTCTCGCCTAGTGTGGGGAGGCATCGGCAGATGAAGTCCTTAGGGTCTGATTCTTCCTGTTATCACTATCGAGATCAGCCTTCGTATGGTTTTCCTCACTACCACCGAACTCTATCAGAGGATGGCTGGACATCGAGAAATAGTTCCACAAGTATTTCTTCGCCGGCATGCACGAGATGAAGCTGACGGACCTCACAGTAGTTCGGCAAAGGATGGATGAGTCGGTACAGGATTATGTTCAGAGATTTCGAGATGTGCACAGCAGATGCTACAGCCTCAGTTTCAGCGATACCTAGTTAGCCGAGCTAGGACTTCAGGGGTTGCTAAACCCGATCAAGGAGAGGTTTTCCTCTTAGGAGTTCGAGAGTCTGTCACACCTGGTGCAGCGGGTATCGGCCCATGAGAGCCGGTTCCAAGAAGCTCGGAGGGAGAAGTTCCAGAAGAAGGTTGCGTATGCCCAAGCGTACTCATCGGACTCTAAGGAAGATGCTGAGTCCGATGCCGAAGTTGGACTCGCTGAGTTGTCTAGAAACAAGAAACCCGTTGCTTGTCCCTGGGTAAAGGCATCAGGTAAAGAAGAAAAGTATGATTTTGATATCAACAAGGCTGACAGAATCTTCGACTTGTTGCTGAAGGAGAAGCAGATTCAGTTGCCACCCAACCACGTGATTTCACCGGTCGATGATGAACTGAAGAAGAGCAAATACTACAAGTGGCACAACTCTCCGTCGCACCACACCAATGAATGCAAGGTGTTCAGGCAACAAATCCAATCGGCCGTTGAGCAGGGCCGAATCAAGTTCGACGACGGAAAGAAGCCGATGAACATCGACGGGCACCCGTTCCGCACCAATATGGTCTACATCCAGCGCCCCGATGAACGACGCAGAGAGGGAGATAGGCGCATCAGGAAGGAGAGGAACCAAACACAAGTCACTTCATCGGGTTTGATAAACAAGTATAAGAGGAAAGCAAGTGAAGAAGATGATTACGAAGCCGATCAAGCCCCTTCACGGTTCAATCCCCACTGGAACTGTGAGTTCTTCATGTTCTGCTGGAATAAAGGAATGCGGCTACCATCAATGGATGATTGCCCTGAGTGCGGTGGTAGCTGAATCAGTCGAAGGGCCCATTATGATGATCGAAGACCATATGATGATGATCGGAGGTCTTATGAAGGTGACCGAAGGACTCCTCCGCGTAAACCATCGATACACGAGTGACTCGGGCCCGTCAACTCAGAAGACAACTGCCAGGGGGGCAGCGATTGCTCGACCGATGGAAGGCATCGGCATAATCCTCAGGAACAGAATGAGCAATGGTATCCGAGTGGCATCTTCACCAAAAATCAGAAGAGAAGGGTGCAACGTCTATGGTAGAGGGAACTCCAAGGACTTGCCGTTTGGGAGCAGAAACCCGATCTCCCCAAGAAAACCAGGAAAGAATGGCGTGTAAAGAAAAGGGGCGATCGGAACGATGAGGAATCCGCAGGAATCAATATGGTGTTCTTTCTCCTAGCAGAATTTTGAGCCATCCCTAATAGCGACGATGAACAGGTCGAGGCAATGGCTCAACTGGTGCTGACACCTCAATCGGCCATATTTGACAAGCCAAACGAGCCCGATCATCGGCACTTGAGGCCTCTTTATATCAAAGGGTTCGTGAACGGTAAGCTGATGGCCAAGATGTTAGTGGATGGAGGAGCAGCCGTCAATATCATGCCATACTCGACATATCGGAAGCTCGAAAAGGGGCCGGAGGACTTGATCAAAACAAATATGATTCTCAAAGATTTCGGTGGCAACTCATCGGAAGCTAAAGGAGTCCTCAACGTGGAACTCACAGTTGGAAGCAAAACAGTACCCACCACATTTTTCGTCATTGATGGAAAAGGCTCCTACAGCTTGCTACTGGGGCGCGATTGGATCCACGCCAATTGCTGCGTCCCCTCTACAATGCACCAGAACCTTATGCAGTGGACTGGAGATCAAGTGGAGGTGATCCCTGCCGATAAATTGGTTAACGTTGCAACAGCCGATTTGTCAGTTTGGGAGATGGAAGGCGTTGATTGCCTGTCAGGCAGAACCTGGGACGGTGACTTTCTAGAAGTATCAAGCGATGGAATCAAACCAGTCAATAATGATAAACCTAGACTTACACTCTAAGGGCACCATAGACGAGATTGAGAGCAAACTCGGTCAAGAGTTCGCTGCGACTGATGAGCTACAAGAAGTAGACATCAGACCCGGTGACCGACCGAGACTAACTTTTGTAAGTGCTACACTTCTTGAGCCAATAAAAAAGAATTGATACGTGTTGAAACCATTAATTTTTGTATAGGGATATATAGTATGAATAATTTGTTGTACATCATACACCTAATATGCTGCGTTAATTGGTCTTCACCATGATCTTATTGCATTTTATCTATAGTCATGCGATACGTGTTGAAACCATCGGCTCAACAGCCGATAGGCGTTACTGCTTATGTTTTTCTTGTCTATCTTATCAGTTGCAGGATCAAACTGATTGGCATGCCACGAACCGCAAATTTAGGACCTGCACTAGAGTTAAGCAGATCTCTCAGGCCACGCGTGTGACCAAAAACTTCACCAACCACAAGATATCAGACACTCAAGCCTGCTCTTCTAGCAGACTGTAGGCTCGGGGGCTACACCCGGTAGGTTTACCTAACCGGTGCACCTACCAGGTAAATAAAAGGAATTTATTAAGAAGTTCATCTTTCAGCTCCTCATGACCTCCTGACTCCACCCGGATAGTTGTCGCCTCTCTGCCACGAAGAGTTTGGGGGCTCCTGTCGGGGGAATGACCCCAGGGTACCTCCCGAGTTTCTTTAAGGCAGTCAGACAGAACGAGGGGTCGAGAAATAAGACATTAAAGACGACCTCGGAGGAGGTAAGACCGGCGTTCAACAGCGAAGCGGTCGATAGTATAAAAAGCGCCCCGCGTCCAGTACTCGGAGGAAAATCTCGACTGCAAGGACTTAGAAGGCGAAGGCAATGACCGGTCCACGGTATCAATGACAATAACTCAAAGACGTAACTGCCAATCTTGAATGCAAATTAAGATAGCGAATAATGTTGTTATTACTAGCCCACGATCCCTGGTGATTAACCGTTGTAAAGGTACTTAATTGGGTAGTTAAAGCCTAAACGGTAACCCCTCGACCCTTAGGATATATAAAGGGATCGGGGGTACCTCTCCTAGGAGATATAGACACGCCTTACATTCATACGCTCGTGAGCATCCTTGTAATCAGGCTCCTCGGCGCATACTCAATCATACAGGACTAGGGTTATTATCCTTCAGGAAGCCCGAACCTGTCTAAACTCTCTTTGTCTCATAGTTCTTGAGATAACCATAGAATCACGAACACAGAAAACCCCATATACCGAACTAAACTACCTCTGTGGGTAACCCCATCAGAGAACTGCCGTCTTACGCAATGACACTTGGTATTTTTGAAAGATTTACTGCTAGCGTGAAATGTTCTGCCTGAAAATACTTACAATGCCAAACAAGTTGTTTGTCTATTAGGGCTTGAAGTAGAGAAGATCCATGCATGTGCAAGCAATTGCATGTTGTTTCATAATGAGGATGTTGACATGGAAACGTGTCATGTTTGCAATGTGGCATGGTACAAGCACAACAATGATAGTATCAAGACCGATGACACTACAGATGTGACGAGACAAAAAAAATAACACCAGTTAAGGTGGCTTGGTATTTTTCTATAACCCCCATTGGAAACAGATGTTCACTAACAAAGCAAATAGTGAGCTGATGCGATGGCACACTGAGAAGCGAAAGAAAGATGGAATGCTCAGACATCCTGTTGATGGCATAAAATGGAGAAGGTTCGATTAAAAATACAAACAATTCAGAGATGAAGTGAGAAATATAGGATTTAGGTTGAGTACAGATGGGATGATAATCCTTTTGGCAACACAAGTACTCATAACTGTTGGCCGGTGACACTCTTCCACCCTAGATGTGTATGGAATAAAAGTTCCTTCTCATGCCTTTGTTAATTAGTGGTCAAAATCAGTTAGGTAATGATATCGATGTATATCTCAAATCTCTGGTAGAATATTTACTTGTATTATGAAAAGACGATGTGCGGGTTTGGGATGAATACAAAAGAAAAACTTTCACCCTATGTACAGTGTTGTTTGTAATGATTTTTAATTGGTCTGCTCTTGGTAACCTAGCAGGGCATATTGTAAAAGGGTACAATGGTTGTATTCAGTGCCTGGAGGAAACTAGGGGGCGTTGGTGTCAGCACTATGCCCTAAAGTCAACATGGAGATGTTATACGAGGCATACTATATTTATGAAATGATGTACTGTTCCTTGAAATAGACTTTGTCATTATAAATCAATAAGTACATGACTTGTTCATGAGACTCATGATGTACCTATTTCTAAATGATCCTTGATCTGGTTTAAGTCATATATAGAATAGATATGACTGAGATCAGCATGTGTATTGATTGATGATCGTGTCTCATGAATCATGGGTATGGAGATACCAACTCAATATCATGGATGTATGCTAGAGAACATATGTTGGATACACCCACTATGGGACACTGTTGAGATTTGATGTGTCATCAATAGGTCTTAGTAGTGTTTATGTAAAGTCCTTAGACCTAAGATCGCCATGGTTCCTAACATGGTTCGATGTAATGGATTATGGAAGTGCATGGCCATGTCGACATGATTAAGTAGTTAATCACAAGTTATAATCCAATATGGAGATCAAGAGAGGGATTGAGCTACTGATAGGATGACATAAGTCTCACCTTGTGCTAGATTAAGTGCTGCTAAGGGGAGAACTTGTGCTATCAAGTTCTATTTGTTTGCCTTGCTATTTTCAGGGGGAGTTTGGACTGGGGAGTTTGGCTCTTTTACATACATGACCGTATTGAGCTTTGTCTCTTTCTTGAGGAGCCATGTTTTCTGGCATTTGGCTTTTGGGTTAAAATCCTTCTTTTCTTCTTCTTCTTTTGTTTTTGCTTTCTTGTCTCCACATGTTGTTTCAGGGAAGTGACAATGGTGAAGTGTTGATAATGCACTCATCAAGGGAGAGATTGAGGAGCCATGGTGAAGACTGTTGACCTCATGGCTCTGAAATGATGAGTGATTGTAACAGTGGCAGACCGAGTTCCTCCGAAGGGAGGCCCTTTAAAGGGAGGCAAGGCAAAGTCCTCCGAAGGGAGGCACTTTGAAGTAGGGCTCTCCAAAGGGAGGCACTTCGAAAGGATGATGACTTGCCGTGGCGTTGGCCATGTGTGACTTAGGTAGACGGACGGGCGGTCGCCGAGCTGAAGGAGCTACGGGATCATGGTGGTCCAATCCGGGTACATGGCGCAAGGGCGGCAAGCGCTTTGATGGCTTCGGCTCAAAACCGTCAACCTCACGAAGCTATGTCGATGTCTGGCTGGCACTTGGAGCGAAGCCATGACAAAGTCTACGCGATGCATCGAATAAAGTGTTAAAATAGAATTTCCTTTCCTGCCCCTTTGGCACTTAGTCTGAAACATGTAACCCTAAGGGTAGTTCGGTCCTTTGTCTTGTCTGTTTAGTCTATAAAAGGGTAGGTAGACTACTCTAGGGTTGCGGGCTTGCACAGGAGTACACTTCAGAACACTCTGTTCTAGCCGTCACTGCTCTTGAGATACAGAGTCCAAAATCAGAGAGAGGGTTGTGTTCTTTTGTATTCAGTTCATGCAATGAAATCAATGCTTATCTTTTGCTGATTTTTGTGCTTGATCTGAACTCTATCCCTTTTCTCTGTTAACTGGTTGTTTTTTTTAGCAGAATCATTTTGAGTTCAAGCTGTTCATTTTTTCCATGGATGAACTTGGTTCTTGATGTGCTTCGGAATTGCCTTGTAGTGGATGTTCCATTCTTGCCTAGTGCGAAGCTGTAGGAATCCACGAGCAAGAACAACCGAACTTCTCTGTTCTTGCGAAGCTTTTATCTCTGCCGTGAACTTTTGTCTCAAAGTACTCCTTTTTGGCTCCGCTGTGGAAAATACTTTACTGCCTCGTGCTGATCCCCCCAAGAATTCACGAGCTGAGATCAAATCAGAGTCACTTGTATTCTTGTGATAGTGTAAAGCCTTTGGAGCTCTTTAGAAAGAACAAAGGCATTTCGAAATGCTCACAAGTAGGCTACTGATCGAAGCCGTTTTTCTGCTGCGAGTTTTACATTTGGAGTATCCTTGACTTGCTCTGTAGAGGATAACTGAGGTAGCCTTGTGCGAAGCCTCAGGAATCCTCAAGTGAAGTCATTCCGAGGTACTCCTGCGAAGATCTTTTTGTCCGAAGCTGATTCTTATGCTGTGAGTTTTATCTTCGGAGTATCTTTGACTCGCTCAGTAGAAGTTAGCCGCGATAGTCTCGTTCCGATCATCGGCTGCTGAGTGCAGGCCATCGGCTGCCGAGTGCAAGCTATCGGCTGTCGAGTGTCGACCATCGGCTGCCGAGTACCGACCATCGGCTGTCGAGTACCGAACACCAGCTGCCGAGTGCTGATCGGCCTTTGTTCTGATTTATTTTTGAGATTTTCATCTTAGGAATTTGCTCCCATTCACCCCACCTCTGGTCGCTACTCTCGGTCCTTCACTCCGCGTTACCCACCAGTTGGTTATCTCGAGTACCGAACACCAGCTACCGAGTGTTGATCGGCCTTTGTTCTGATTTATTTTTGAGATTTTTATCTTAGGAATTTGCTCCCATTCACCCCCTCTCTGGTCGCTACTCTCGGTCCTTCACTCCGCGTTACCCACTAGTTGGTTATCCAATAGTAGAAAAATGGTCTTCATCGGTCACCGTAGATTCCTTCATCTCAATCATCTGTATTATAAGAACAAGAGAGCTTTTGATGGGATGACGAAGATACGTCAAGCTCTGAAGATTCATACTGGAGAACATATATTTAAGATTGTGAACGATCTTAATGTAGTACATGGAAAGGGTCCGCATAGTACAAATTCACCGCTGGGCAAAATATTTCTATGTGGAAGAAGCAATCCATATTTTAGATGTTATCATATTGAAAATACCTTATGGTTCGACATGCGATAGATGTAATGTATATCAGAAAAAACGTATTCGATAGCTTGATTGGTACCTTACTAGACTTACTTGGCAAAATAAAAAATACACTAAATGCAAGAGTGGACCTTCAAGAAATAAACCTCCAGAAAGACCTATATTACATACAACTAGAAAACGAAAAAAAGAAGCTTCCAACAGCTTGCTATACGATGGGCAGAGAAGAGAAAATGAGCCTATGTGGTTACCTGTGTGATGTCAAAGTTCCAACCGGTTACTGATCAAATATTAGAAGTCTAGTGAACATGAAAGACAAAAAGTTAGGTGGCATAAAATCTCTTATTTGTCATGTGATGATGACGCAGATGCTTTCGGTTATAGTTAGAGGTATTTTGCTTGATAAGGTGCATGACCTAATCATAAAGATGTGTTCATTTTTCAACACAATATCACAGAAGATCATGGATCCAAACAAATTGATAAAGCTGTAGAACGACGTTATCCACACCATATGTCAGTTTGAGACTACTTTCTCTCCAATATTCTTTGATATAATGGTCCATCTAGTTATTCACATTATTAGTAAAATAAAGATCCTTGGCCCTATGTTTCTACATCAGTTTTATCCTTTTGAAAGATTTATGGGGGTTCTAAAGAAATATGTTCATAACCGAGACCACCCGAAAGGTTGCTTTGCTCAATTATGGAGTACAGAGGAGGCCATTGAGTTCTGTATTGACTACATGAAGCTGAACGTGATTAGTATGCATGTATCTCGCTATAAGGGGATAGAGATGAAAACATAGCGGAAACGAACGAAAATGGGTGCTACCATATATGTTTCCTTATTTTTTAACAGAAATGAAAATGAAAGCGGATATTCCGAAAACAAAAACAGAAGCGAATAGTACCGAAAATGAATACAGATCGAATAAGAAACGGACACAGATATAGATCAAATATATGTCATAATACATAGTATCAAATATCAACTCATAAGTCACAACACATAGTTTCTAAATAGAAATAGTTTGAAGTTGCAAAGATAATTATGAAGAACAGCTCCTTTGTTCCAACTTTCATCATTCATTCTTTCACCTACGTGTCTTCCTCTAAGTCATCCTCCATGTCATAATTATCATCTACATCATTATTCTGTTGGTACAACTTCAATGACAATGAATGTGAGAATGTGAGATAAACTGAAATACATACAGTAAACATGCCTAATCAATTGTTGACTAAACAATAATAAATTGGGTGGGAAACAAAATTAGACAGGCAATGAAGAATGGAAAAAATTATCAAGACCTATTGATAATGGTCCACCTATATTGCCTAAGGCCTACATGGATATCTCTAGTATGTTTTGTCTCAATGCAGGCACA
>KE371013.1:49254-72994 GCA_000418225.1 Zizania latifolia
AGTCACTTGCAAGGCTGATATTCTCATTGGTTGAAGTTTTGGGGGTATTTGTATTTTCCACTGCGTTTTTTAATTTGCGCCCATTCACCCCCCCTCTGGTCGCCTTTTCGGTCCTACATACCACCACCTTCGAATTCACCACCGAGGGAGCCAACTCCACCGCCACAGACTAGATCACAAAAGGCACCTACAAAGTCTACAAGTTCATTAAAGATGAAGTCGACCTCCTTCTAGCAACAAAGGTCACCCAAGAAGACAAAGACAACATAAAAGTTGCCTTATGATCTAACAGATGAGGTGACAGATGTTGTGGTTGATGCTTGTGCGAAGAAATTCTTCCAAAAGCCGACGCCTAAGAAGCCAATATCAATCATGTCAGAAACTAAAAAGTTTTTTGTGGCTATGGCTAGACCACTAGTTGAGCCCAAACATAGATCAGACTACGCGTGCATCAGTGGCAAAAAATACCTTAAGGAGAAAACAATAATAGAGATATCAAAAGGAAAAGATAAAAGAGTTAGACAATTTCTTGAAAGAAGCTGGGTTGATAGCAGACCAACTCACAGATGAATCTCTAATAGCAAAAGCGCCAATTTGGTGGACATTCTAGCTAGGAGATCTGTTAGCGGAGCCAGATTTGTGGCGTGACCTATCATTTTAGCTTCGCAAATTTTACTCATGGTATATAAAGGAATCCAAGGGGGGTAGACAAATGATCGAGGTCTCCTACAAGCATCAAGATTTCTTACATGGCGACAATAATATCTACATAATGTTTGAAGAGATATATCAACTGTACCAGCAAGGTGCTCTTGACATGTCTATTCTGAGTTGTTAGACTCTGTAAGTGTTATATTTTTATAATTTGTAGTTATTTCTGCCTATCATTATATTGAATGTGCTAATCATTTTTGTAGGATGGAGATACATAAATATAGAACGGAATGCATTCAACATGTAGAGTTCTTAGACCCACAGCAAATAAATCCGATAGTGATTAAAGCAAATGACGATGGTGTGTAGATTCTATTCATACTTCTACCCTACAACTATGGGTAAGATTTCATTCATAAACGTTCTTTCTTTTTATACGATAAATGATAAATAAATGTGTTCTAACCTATGACGATATTACAACCGGGTTCTCCTTTCACTGGGTTCTCCTTGTAATTCAACCGGATATTAGTATGATCATCATATTTGAGTCACATGATAATGCACCAGAGTCTTATTAACCTGTCATTGAGTTGCTACAAAGATGCAAAAATGTGTTGACCTTTCTTCCCTAATAAATTTAATCTAACATTAGATCACACATGTGTAGAGTGTAACATCAAGAAGAGTACTAGGCATCACCCGTGCGTGAAAGAATGGACAGTCTAATATAACTTTCCTTGCCAGAAGCAAGGACCATGTAATAATTTGTGTGGATTCTATGTCATGGAATTTATGCAGGGATTCATAAGAGACAATGTGCTCAAGGTGAAAGATGTTGAGGTAGGACTATTAATCACACTAACAATTGTTTTTTATTCAAGACAGGGAAAGTTATAACGATTAATGAATTGATTATTGCCTATTGAAAGCAACACTCTTCAAGAACAATTTGCTAGATTCATCAATGACCATGTCATTTATCATCTGGATTAGTACAATAGTCAAGCATCCATGCCATCAAGTACCAAGGACGCGTAGAGATCAAAGCCATCGTGTCGCAAGAAACCATAGACTACTTATCGTTGTAATGAAAATCTTTTAAATTTGAACCGTATGGAAACACACGGTTATGTAAATACATTGCGATTACAATTGTATAAATATGTTAACTTGAATTTAGATTTTGTGTCAATGAAATTTGATGTAAGCTATATGTACGAATTTAACATATATGTGCCTAAACCCTAAACCCTAAACCCTAAACCATAAAAAATGATAAAAGACTATCAGTGTTGGTTCTTGTTATGAACTGCCACTGATAGTGCCAGTCAATGGCTATTAGTGCCACTGATGAGTTCATGTAGTAATGATAGTCTCAATGGCTTTGTCCAAGTATGACATAAATGTAAAATACGATATCCTTCAAAAGTGAATTTCATGTGTGAGCACCTTGCCTCTTTTAGGGAATTCGGCTATTTACCAAGTGAGTCTGCATAGCATGCTACTAAACATAGGAAGGCAGCAAGCCATCAAATCCAAATGAGTCCCTATCGGGCACCATTCACACCATACCGAACACCCAAAACCAAGTAGACACCCAACCATCATTTTCTATACTCATGACATTTCACTAAGTCATTCATAACTGTGAGCATAGCTAATCGATTAGTTTTAACTCTACAGATGTTATACATCTTTATCCATATGATATGATAAAAGTTATATATAAGGCTATAACATAGTTTGTTCAACTCTCGTTGGTACCACCATAATCTTCATGTTTAGTGTGGACTAGAGTTCGCAATGTAGCCATAACTTATCTATATCCTATCCTTGCACAAGCCATGATCAAGACCCACATTTGTCATGACCAAAAGCCACAAGTTTGTAGGCCCACACCTAAACCATGTGCTATGAGGGAAGAACCTTAACTCCCCTATGAGGCACTACATTGATATATTAGATACACCTAGATATTGATGCCATAAGGTGAATGTTGTTCCCTCATGGTTCACGTGGGTAGCTCCTTATGGCAATCCTAGTGGACTTGCCCATCCTACTTTAGCCAACCAAAATATAATACTAGACTATAGATAAACTAATATGACAAGGTTATCTTATAACTAACCTATGCGGTTCAGTCCTTAAGGTTGTGTTTGGTTGCTCGCATTTGGCCATCCTGCATCCGTTGATCTGTATAATCTTAAGGAGCTAAGAAGGTTGTTTAGATGGTTGAGGGGTGTTTGGTTGCTCACATCTGTCCATCTTGCATTATGTTGAGCACTCGGTAAAGACGGGTTTGCCGAGTGTTTTTGAAAAAACACTCGGCAAAACCTAAACACTCGGCGAACAAATTATTTGCTGAGTGCCATAGGCAAATACACTCGGTAAACATTTAGACACTCGGCAAAATCATAAAAGAAAATCGATTCGACAAAGGTGATGATGGCGTGACGCCGGCTCAAAAGAACGCAGGTTTGCCGAGTGCCACTAACGGGCACTCGGCAAACCCTATTGTTTGCCGAGTACCATTTCTGGCAGTCACGTTGCTGCGCCACGTCATTAGGGGGGCATGGTTTGCTGAGTGCCTAAGAGTGTTTTTTGGAAAAACACCCGACAAATCCAGGGAACCCATCATTTCATGTGAAATCATGTTTTGAGCCCATGTGACATTTTAAACTTGTTTTGAACTTGAATTTTTTTTACACTCAAAATGCAACATATAATAATCCATGTAAAAAGTTCGTATTTTTAATTCATTAAGTTTGTTTTTAGGATTTAAATCGAAATAGGTTAAATTTGAACTGCAAGTGCATTAAATAATGAACCAAAATTTGTAGAAAAATCATATTCATGTTCTTGAGTTTATTTTTAGTCCTTTACCATGAAATGTAAAGAAATTTTGTGAAATCTAGGCTGCGGCACTCGACCAGCAACGTGGAACTTAATGGTTTTTTAATTGTAGAAAAATCAATTGAAGTCTAAAAAATACGATACTTGTCATGGTGTTATGATATGATACATACATGCTGTGATAAAAATTTACAAATATTTCAAGAAAGTTGTCATGTAGAGTGTTTAGAAATCGGAGATTCTCAGAGGAGTTAGAGTTTAGGGAAGGAATGAGTTAGGTTTGAAAGAAAATCGATGGTTAAATTTTTGTTTGAACTTAAAACTTTTTGTACAATCAAAACTCAGAGTGTCTTATCCCATGCAAAAATTTGGTAATTTTCTAGGCTAGTCTGCTATTTTTATTTAATTAAAGGTATTTCTAGTATTTAAATTGAAAGAGATCAATTTTAAATTGCAAGTGCATGAAATAATAAAAAAATTATCCAAAAAAATCATAGTCATGTTTTAAATCCCATTTCTAGCCCTTACCAACTAAATTAAAAGAAATTTTAAGACATCTAGGTGACGACACTCGATCGACAACATGCTCCATACTGGTTTTTTAATTTTTTAAAAATCAAATGAAGTCTAAAAATAACGAGACTTGTCGTGGTGTCATGATATGAGACCTAGATGTTGTGGTGAAATTTGCAAAAAAATTCAAGAATTTGTTATAGAAAATCTGAGAAAAACATTTGGAAAAATTAAAAAATAGAAATATTGTTTGCCGAGTGCTAGCCTATCGGCACTCGGCAAACATTGTTCAGAATTTTTTTTAAAAAAATAATGAAAAAAGTTTACCGAGTGCTGGATCGGTGGCACTCGGCAAACCCAAGGTGTTTGCCGAGTGCCTGCTCGATCTGGCACTCGGCGAATTACCAAATAAAGGCGCCCAAATCTTTGTCTCTATGTCATGCGCTCAGATCTAAACCCGCCCATGCCACCGAGCTCCGACGCCACCACCCCCCACGCCCTCCCCTGCTGCCGTCGCCGCTCATGGCCCCAGCCGCCACCGCGGCACCCAGCGACCCTTGCTGCCCCTACTGCCACCACTGCTCCCTCCTTGCAGCCTGCACTGCCCCTGCGTGCTGCCATCACTGCCACCTCCTGCTCCCTCGTCGGACCCCTCTCCCTCGCCGTCGGTGCCGGATCCCCCGAGCAACTCTCTACGCCTACCTTCGGTAAAACTAAAATATTTAAGTTTTTCATGTTTAAGAATACTTATATTTGCAATGCACTACTTTATTTACAATGTACAAGTTGTAAAAATTATAAACATTTTGTTGCAATATTTGCAATGCACAAATTCATACCATGAAGCAACATGTTTATTTTTTTGTATCTTTTCCACTTTGTTTACTATAACTTTGTTTACTAGATTAATTTACATGTTTAATTGGTCGAGACAAGTAAATTATGATATACATTCTTATGATATACATGTACATTATGCCATGGATGATTTAGGTGTTATCTTTTAATGCTTTAGATGCTATCATTTTATGTCTTGATGCTTCCGTTGATTACTATGTTATGAATGTGGATGCCAGCCATCGAGTCGTGATGCGTTTGTGGACGCCGGCCATCGTGACATGCTATTTGTGGCTATCGTGCCTTGTTTTTTGCAGGTTATGTTAGTTTTGCTAGTTATTACAGAGGAGATGTTGCCAAAAATTTTAAAATTTATCCTTTTAATATGATTTTAGACTAGTACGTGCAAGTGTCGTGTAACCTAGGCATCTCCCATTCGGAAGAGTTACAATTTAGAATATGCAGGTATTTTCATATCTATGACTGTAATTGTTTTGAACTGTCCACATTTCTTGGACAGTCGGAGGATGTGTAGATTGGGTTTGTTTTCATGCTCTGCTCTAATCCGACACAAGGTTTCGGCAGCACCTCCCCATTGTTCTCCAAACACACATTCTCTTGGCATGTTGCCGAGACGTGCGTTTGGAGAACAACGAGGAGGTGCTGCCGAAATTCTATCTCAGAGAGGAGCAGAGCATAAAAACGAGCCCAATCTACACATCCTTAGGTGGGATTAGGACCTATCTTTACCTATTATACACTTGGATGCATCTCATTTCTCTCTAACTGTATCTTACATGTGACTAATACACATACCGATCTCGTTTAAACCTACAGGGAAGAATCGACGTTGCTATGAGTGTCGAGTTGAGTTAAGTTGCCAATGGTTGTGCCTACAGAGTCAAGTTATTCAAGGCTTACGATGTGAATGGTATCGCTTTGACATAGCAAGCCACGAGCAGAGTCGGCCCAACCGAAGAACAACAAATTCTAGTGTTTTTACTGCAGGCATAGATGGGGTTGACTAGTACGGACGAATAGAAGAAATATACAAACTGAGTTTCGATGGGAGCAAACCTCTTTGTCCCATCGTATTCAAATGCCACTGGTTTGATCCCAAAGTAGTGAGATGGACCCACGATCTTGGGCTAGTCGAAATTCATCAAGACACCATCTTGCCGAGGTACAATGTTTACATCGTGGCTCAACAGGCGACATAGGTTTACTATCTCCCCTACCTGAGCAAAACCATCGAACGTCTCAAGGGTTGGGATATTGTGTATAAGGTGTCGCCACTTCGTAAACTGCCTGTTCCCAACAAGGAAGATTATAACCCAGACCCCAACATGTACGATGGGGAGTTCTTTCAAGAAGATGGGCTACCAGGCACGTTCATGATTGACTTAATGGAAGCTCTGGACATGGAAGTAGATAACAAAAGTGGTGCCGATGATAACGAAGAAGATAAGGTTGAGAATGGCAAGGACTTAGAACTACTACAGAGATTATATTTAGACAATAACAGTGACGACAGCATTCCACCTCCCGAGCACCAGGACGATTATATCATGTCATATGATAGCGATGACGAGACCTATGTCCCAGTAAATCTCGATGACGATGACTATTTCTAACAGCTGTATGGGACTTATGTTGTTAGTATATTACATTTATTTACATCGCGTTGCACGGTTTGTCTAAAGTGTTTACTCTTTTTTCGTAGCAGGTGATTGAAAAATGGTGGGAGATGGGGGTTTCAAGAAAATTGTGGGTCTACTAAGTGGGTCTAAATCTAAATCCAAATCTAAAGGTGAGGGGTCCTCAAGTAGAACCCAAGGGGGAATGAAGCAGGTAGCTAGGAGAGGGAAGGCACTTGTGACCTCGAGCATGACTGCGAGCTAGAGAGGAGCCTCCGATGGCGAGCAGGACTATGAGCCAGAGAGCACGCCTGAGTCTGAGTCGGCTCGTGCAGCTAGCAATGACTCAGGGGAGAAGGAGGAGGTAGGGAGGAGGCTATAGGGGATACCTCTAGCTCTGGTACAACAGTGTAGCTGCGTGGTCCTTCGAGCCTCCCGAAGCGACCGATGCCACTAAATCAACACCTGCTCATTTGATCAGATGAAAATAGGTAAGTTGCTCTATCTAGTCTATAATTTCTTCTTTTCATATGTTTAGTATTTTAATACATATTAACAATTTTTTGAGACACCGGTACAGGAACTAGATATGGGTTGCTACTAGAGGCGGTGACCACTCACGCCAGGTAAACGGCATCCTTGGGCTTCTGCTCAAGGAGAAGTTCCCTGGCTTGGTTTCTATTGCCAGGGAGATTGAGCCGGCGTACACATGGAAGCACTACGAAAGTACGTCGGACGCCCATGACTGGGAAGGGAGGCAGTTTGCCCACATAGCCGACCGAGTAAGGGCTAAGCTCTAGGTAAGCTTCTATTCGCACTATATTTGTCAATATTAGTCGCATTGGTACTATTTAACTTTTTCGTCACGTTTATATGCAAGACTTATTCAGGTGTGATGAGGGGTATGAGGCTCAGGTGCTGAGGTCATCAACAGAGCCACCAAGAAGCTCGTTATTGACATGCCCTATGAGGCTCGCATTCAAGCTGTAATCCTCTACTATGCTCAACATCTTGAACAAAAGATCACGAAGAAGGACGCTCGGACCACATACCTGACCCGTGAGCAATATATGTTGGTAAGTGCATTAATGTTTATTTTGCAACACTTAACATTTTTTCTTTATACCATTCACTTGGTTAAGTAGATCCCTCCGCAGTGGTGCGTCCATGATCTTCAATGTTGAAGGCAGATTATCGACAAGTGGTGCTCTTCCGAGTGGCACAACACCCACAATGCCTATCGGGAGAGACGCCTACTCATGAGAGTGGCACAACACCATCAGGGCTCCCAAAACCTGAACCAGTATGTAGCGAGATGGGTATGTAGTTACATGTCTTCTTTCCCTCGCTCATTTGCACTTTATGGCTCTTACTGTTTTTCTGTTACAGTCGACAGCCAATGCGGGTCAGGAATGCTCCCAAGTCATTGCATATGCTCTATCTCACAAGGGGAGGGCGGTGGAAGGCAACATATACAATCTAAATGATCTGCCCAAGGCATACACCAACTCGAGCACATATGAATGCCTCCAAGAATACTCGACTATGGTGAGGGAGGTGCATGACCCTGATTATGAGTCAGCCTAGCATAACATTGATGGGGAGATGGTCATGAGGGCCGAAGGAGGCAAGAGGCATGGCCGTTACTGGATGGGCGATGGCGCGCTGAATACTTCACACACACCCACTCTCTCTTAGCTGAGAGCTCAGAGCTCGAGCTTAGGTCTAGGTATACGTCATCACTTAGACACATCACGGGGCGCCATTACCAAGCTTTAGGTTAGTTGTATTCCATTCATCGTCAAAGCCTTCTACTTTCTCTATATTGAAACGATAATAACATTGCGATGATGGTGTGTAGGCCCAGCTCGAGGAAGAAAGAAGACATGGGGCTGACTAGGAGGCTAGGATATAGGCCATGCAGGCCCAGTAGGCTGATTTTCAGACCTAGATGGCCCAGATGCAGTAGTATTGGGCACAGATGATGGGTGGCTCTTATTCCGGTCAGATGGGCTAGCCTCCATCACCGACGCCACCCCCTCCTGCACTCCCTCAACCTCAACCATCTCCACACACTCCACAGAGCGGCAATGTTAGTTTCTAACACTGAAATCATTGTTTTTCTATATACAGTTGTGCTAACTAACTCCTTTTTACAGTGGCCATCGTCGGGATCTGGATCGAATCAGCCTTAGAATCCTTGGGACCCGCGAGATAAGTAAGTTGTAAACTTTTTAGTTGCCTAACTTTGTAATGCACTTGTGGAGTGAATTGTTATAGAGGACTTTATGAAGTTATAGTGATATGTGACGTGAATTATGAAATGTGAATTTGTGATGAAATGAGATGCATATGTGAATGTGAATGTGATGAATTTAGGATGAAATATGAATTTGTGATGAATTCAGGATGTAATGTGAATTTGAGATGATTTTGTGATGAAATCGGTATGAAATCTGAATTTGAGATGAATTTGTGATGAATTCGGGATATATATGTGAATGTGTATGTGGATTTGTGTATATGTGTATGTGAATATATTTGTGTATGTGAATGTACTGATTTTTATAAAAAAATTTGAAAAAAAAATTAAGGGTTTGCTGAGTGTTTACACTTGGCAAACAGCCTCAAATGCATAGAATCACGCCACATGGCATGTTCTGGCACGTTCTGGCGTGTTTCACCGAGTGCCCTACGTGGCACTCGGCAAAGGCACCATCCCGGCAGCTCCCGAGGGCACGTCATGTGTCCGGCCGAGCGTCGGACATGACACTCGGCGAAGCCACCGTCACATCGCCCCTACCGTTACGCACTTTTTTGTGCTGAGTGCCACGCCGGGCACTTGGCGAAGCCGACGTGGTACTCGGCGAACCCCTGTTCACCGACAGCGAGTTCACCAAGTGTTCTTCACTTAGTGCGGCACTCGGTGAAACTTTCGCCGTGTGTAAAAGGAGCTTCGCCGAGTGCCTTCGCCGAGTGCCTCGCAGTTTCCTGTAGTGACGAAAAGCAGAGAGAAGGCAGGAATTTGAGAGAGATCGAATGAGAGGGGGAAGAGATAGAGAGCAATGCAAAGGGACTTTCTGCTCTCTCTGCCTGCGTGGTAGGTATGGAGAGGATCTACAAAATATCTTTCACAGCAGCCTTTGCTCTTTTTAACACATTTTTACAGTTGTATTTGCATCATTGGGGTTGGACAGAGTTCATGTACGTGTACATTTATTGTATTGGATGCAGTCTCTACGCTAGTTAGCAGGTCGAGAAAAAGAATGAGAGAGATAGAGAGACAATACATGTTATGTATGGCAATGTTTCTCTTAAAACTGCATGTTAAGTATGAACAATTCATTATTTAACTATTTAGTCAACCCATTGATTGTTCAACCGATTAATTTAGATAATCATCTGATTAACCGATTAATCTATACTCGGCGGTTGGCCGATCAGCTACCAATCACTGATTTTTCTAACACTGAGAGGAAGGGCGTTTGAATTGTTGAATATGCTACATCACCTGTATGAGTGTGTGCAGGATGGTTGAATCCGCTCATACGCCTAAATTGAGTTTCACTCCTGGTCCTGTACAGTTGGATACAGGATGAAGATGGTGGACCTACGTGTCAGTTTCGCCAGCTGAGTAGACTACATCTGTTCATGCACCTAACCAAACAAAATCTCACCATTTGATATATCTGCTCATACAATATCACCAAACGTTGTATCCACTCAGCCTACATCTCCTTAGATTGTTTCTTCTTATCCAGGATACACGACCCCACTACTCAAAAGTAACCAAACACACCTTGAATATGTTACGTTACTTGTATGAGTAGGTGCAAGATGGTTGAATCCACTCATAAGCCAAAATTGAGCTTTACTCCTGGTCCTACACCGATAGATACAGGATGAAGAAGGCGGACCCACACGTCAGTCTCATAGGCTGGGTAGATTGCACCCGCTCATGCACCTAACTAAATAAAATCTCACCATTTGTTGTATCCGCTTATACAACATCACCAAATGTTGGATCCACTCAGCCTGTATCTCCTTAGACTGCTTCTCCTCATCTAGAATACATGATCCCACTGCTTAAAAACAACCAAACACACCCTTAAGGCAAGAACTCCCCCTATTGATGCACAACTAATTAAGATCATATGCACACCACTTGCCACCGCATCTAAACACTACATTCTTAATTTAGTTCCATAATTGAACATAGGCTACCCCACTGTTAATCATTCTCAAACTGCTAGAAATATATAGACTACGGTAAGCCAGTGTCCTAAATATTGATTTCTAAGCATGCCTAAGCAAGTATAAGTAATAATAATAGAGCATAACTACCCATTATAGGTACCGTGATAAGTAACTAGCCCATATTCTATAGCTACAATAGTAGGGTCCAGAATTTCACGGATGGTAAATGCAGCAAGTAGTATAAACTACCCGATATCCCACATTTCCACAATATGGCATGCATTTTTACAAATAAAAAAATCATTTGAAAATAGAGTAGCAAAGTGATGAAAGGGGATGCTTGTCTTGGTTTTACAGATAATACCAATTGTGGACCTGCACATTCTTGTCGGTGCCGAATCGGATAATCCAATCAAATTAAAGATGAATTCAAATAATCAAAAAATAAACTACAAAATTCAAACTTATAAAATATGCATGAAATTTACACAATATATATTTTAGATAAATTTGGGAAAAAGTTTCACTCAAATGCGATATCGTATGTGTGAGTTATGGCCTACCGAAGATTAATCACCAACAAAATGAAAATACTAATCCTCTATGCGTCTTTCTTTTAAGTTGTATATTTCCATGGCAGTGCCATAAATTTTGACCTCATGGTATTAAAGACAGAACTAAATAGAGGATAACAAAATTTGGCTCACTATTTAGAGTTAGGACGAATTTTCTACGATCACTACTAGATAACTAACAATTTATCCAACCCCTTTAGTATCAATCACAATTGAAACCAGTACTAAAAGTCTCATACAACAGTCAAAAATAATATAAAAAGTTATTGGTACGCATAACCGATACTAATATAGGCTTTTAGTACCGGTTAGAAACACCAACCAGTACTAAACACATTAGTATAGGTTGGTGTTCCCAACCGATACTAAAAGTCTATGTATTAGTACCAGTTGGACACACCAACCTGTACTAAAACCTAAACTTTTAGTATCGGTTGGGGACACCAACCTATCCTAATTGGTTTAGTACTGCTGGTACTATTCTGATTTGGAATTTAAGAGAGTAAATACATATAAAATAGTATGAAAAATACTGCAACACAAAAAAAATATAAGGCACATTAGATTTTATCATAGTATTTAAAATTAAACTTTAACCATTAATTTATCTAATAATATATTTTTAATAAGTATGATTAATAATACGTGAAAATACTTTTAAATATGTATCCAACAATAGCATTTTTATATCACTGAAAATGTAATTTGTAAGTCTAATTGTTAGTTGAAAGTTATTAAAAAATTACGCGTGCTGCTTATATATATTTTTTCATACCAGGGTATTTTTTATACTATTTTATATGCATTTACTCTCTTCAATTTTAAATTAGAGTATACTAGTAGTATTAGTAATACTAGTGATGTACTAGTAGTACTAAACCCATTAGTATACGTTGGTGTCCCAAACTGGTACTAATACCTGATATAAAAATTGTTTTATTTTTTTCTGATATTTTAGTTTTCTGCCAGTGTCCCTTTAGTACCAGTTGGGTTGTACAACCGGTACTAAAGGTTTTTCACCTAATATTTTGATTTTTCATCCATACCTATTCAGTACTAGTTAGGGACACCAACCGGTACTAAAGGATGGGTATTAAAAGGAGTCACTATCTCCTCTAAAATAAACCAGCCAATTCCTACTCTTCACACAAAGCTTCTTTCCACCACCGGTCACCATCTCCTCGTCCATGGCTGGCACCCTAGCCTCCTCCTCCGTATTTGAGGCCTATCTATTTCTCCCACGTCCTGTCTTCCTTCTCCTGACCAATGAGTAATTTGTGCATATATCTTTTTGTTTTAAATTGTTAAGCAACATATGTACTATTTCTTTTCAGTATTTTTAAGATCAATGGACCAACGTGACAGAGGACGTAGAGCCTATCTTACTCTATGTAATGCCATCAATTTTGTTGTGGCCGAGGATTTAGAGAAGGACAAGAAGAATGATGATAAGGACGAGAAGGATAAGGATAAAAATGAGTAAAATTATATATGACTTGTTTGTTATCTATAATTCTAGATAAATAATTATGTATGAAAAGTATTTCTAATGTAGTATTTGAGTTAAATTGATATATATATATGCATATGTATCGTAAGCTTTTTATCCTCATTACGTAATTGATTGTCGATATTTACTACCATCGTATTAAAATCAACTTTAACGAAGTCTAATTAAAAAATAATGTATAAAAACATCATCTAAAAATAATGATAATGAATAGATAAGAACAAAAATAATAAGATTTTAAAAAAAATATAGGACTTTATAGTATAGGTTGGGGACTCCAACCAGAACTAAAAGTTCAACTTTTGATACAGGTTGGAGTCAACTTTTAGTACCGGTTGGAGTCTTCAACCGGTACTAAAAAGTGTATTAGTACCGGTTGAATAACCGGTAGGAATATATCACCTCTTTAGTTTTAGATGGATAATATTGGTTTAAAAACCGAGACTAAATGGTGTTTTCATTTGGTACTAATGGCGTGTTCTCTAGTAACGGATTTTCCGTAATTACTAGATTTTCCGTAATTGCATCATGTTTTTTGCTTTGTGCTTCAACTCTTGGAGCCAGCGATACGTTTGTTGAAATTGTGCTTCAAATAAGCAGATTTGTGAATGAATTACGTGCTGCAGGCAGACAAGACCAACGACGACTCAACCTGTTTGACCAAGTTCCACAATCTTGAAGACTGGTATTGTGGTGCCAAATTCAGTTCGTTTCAGTACGTACGGTTCTCACTTGTGATATCAAAGATATTGTTTGCCCTTCAACTTTGTTGTTTGTGGCTTTCAATTTGTTGTATGGTTTGGTGCAAGTTTTCCCCTTAATTTGAAGGTTACTTTCTTCTTGCAGATTTGGACTAGTTATGTTCTTATCGCTGATAGAGCATAATCACTGTTCATAACATAGGGCAATAGTGGAAATGACTGTACTGTCTGATGTACGTTTGATATTTGTTGTTTGAGCTTCAGGTTACAGGGGCGTGATGAGCATATTCAATTGTTACTTATTGTCGCTGTAGAGTAACAAAGATCCCTTCCTCTGCTGCTTTCCTGCTGTGATAGTAGATAGTGATGTGAATAATGCCATGTTAAGAACAGATATATAAGTTAATTCTATTTAATATCACAATAACGATAACACAATTCATCTTATAGCATGATGGCAGCATATATACAAGTGTATTGGAAAATAAAACTTGTATGCCAACAGTAAGCAAGAATATAAACCATATATTCAGCATATCACTCATGTTAATTTAATATATATATGTTCTCAGGTGTTGGGCTGCTGAATGATGCAATTTCAACCTCCTCAACACCAGGTGTTGGACTGCTAGAGAGCTAGTTTCTTACTTTCACAACACCAGGGTTTTTGTCGGGGATATGACCTCCGGGTACCTCATAGCTGGGCTTATCAGACCGGACCAAGGGCAGGCCAAGACCAGCATTGACCGTCTGGTATAGCCCATAAACAGGGGTTTGATTCTGATAAGGAAAGTTGAGTTCTTATCGGATAGTTAAGCTTCGGATATGATATTTAGAAGTTTATTTGTACCAGAATCCTTATAATTAAGGATTTAGTACTTGAGTTTGGTAGAAAATCCAAGTCCTACTCAAGATAGAGTCCTGGATTATTAGGCTCACCTCCTGAGTATATAAAGGAGGCGAGACCCCCTAGAGGATAAGCTTTTCAGCATATTTTTCTTGCTTTCGACGCCCCAAGCCTTCATGGCTTGATTGTGTCGTATTATAAGATCCACCATCATAGTACACACTAAAACACTGGACATATGGCTATTATCCTCCAAGAGGCTTGAACTAGTATAAACATTTGCTCTTATATTCTAGAGTCGACCATCGGGTTCGAAGGCGTTGCGCGTCCCTTGCACACATTTAATCACCACCTCGGGTACCCCCTTGGGTGGACTAATTGGTGATTCACCGATAGTTGGCGCGCCAGGTAGAGGTCGCGTCGCTTTTACCAGGATCCGATGGCACTTCTTTCAGATTTCCTCATCCCCGCTAGCTCCGTCTTCGTATTCGGGAGTCTGACGTTCGTCGGGAATCCGGAGGGATGGCTCGTCTTGTCAGGTCCCTCGACGAGGCGAATAGACGGAACGGTAGATCAACTTCGGGATCCGGCTAGCCCCGAACACTACATCATCTTCTCCAGCAAAAAATGGCGGATGGTTCGGCGCCGGTGGGCAGAGCTGGGTGGCTCGACAGGTTCGAGGATAATCTGTGGGTCCCGGCCAATCTTGGTATGATGGCCGAAAGGGCGCTATCCACCACCAGCAGCGAGAGGCGGTGCCTCGCAGAAGCCAATCGGGTTGAACAAGACAATGGGATCCGACGAAACCTCGAAGATGAATTCACCCTGGAGTTCGACGAAAAGAAAGTCTTCAAAACTCCGGCCGCCAACCTGGTGGCCATTGAGAGGGCTCTCAGCTCTCTTCCTGAAACCCTGGAGCTACGACGAGCCAAAGCGCTTGCTCAGGTGATAGCAACTAAGATCAACACCCCTGCTCTGGGTCCAGCTCGACCACCGACTCCTTCCCGAAAGACAAGGAGGACGATGGTCAGGAACGATACCAATCGTCGCGTAGCTAAAACCCGCCTGTTGATAGCCCGTGCGGCGACCACTTACAACCGCCACCCACAGGAAGGCGGAACAGGTTGCGTTCCGAGATCCGTAGGTAGACCAACAATCAAGGCAACATCAAAAAAAGCCACAACAGTATTGGCAGTAGCGCCGATCATGATGATTCGGCTGAAGGTCGCAACCCCCGCAATCACAGAAGAAGCAGAAGCCGAGATGATCATGACGGTTTCCCTGCATTTACTTGGAGCATGAGGCAAGTCAGGTGGCCGAGGTCCTTCCGTCCAACAGGAATCGATCCATATAATAGTAAAACGGATCCCTCATAATGGTTACGACTTTACTACACCGCCGTTCGGGCTGCAGGAGAGGATGAGGGGATCATGGCTATCTATCTTCCGGTCATCCTCTTTTCGTCTACTAATAATTGGCTCTCGAGCCTATCTAGGATCTCTATCGATTCCTAGACTCAACTCTGTTCAGCCTTCATCGACAACTATCAAGGAACGTGGCAGAAGCCCAGGACCAGATACGACCTCCAACGATTGCGACAAAAGGAGGATGAGACGCTCTGCAGTTTTATCAAAAGGTTCTTAGAGAAAAGGACTACGGTCATGGATATCGATGAACGGGACATCATCAACTGTTTCATCTATGCCCTGCACCACTCTTTCGAGTTGCACGGAGCCCTCGTGAGGAAGAAGCCAAAGACCATAGCCCGTATGATTTCTATTGCAGAAAGCTATGCTGACTGTGAAGATGCTCGAAGAGAAAAGATAGAGCAGTCATGCCACGAGAGTCGATCTCGTCGGAACAAAGATGATCGACCTCGGTCCCCCTGATGAGAAGATGACCGACCGAGATCCTCTCAGGGCAAACAAGAGCGAAAGAGGAAAATAGAAAGAACTGTGGCGGCCGCCTACAGCTCACGATGATAGAAGGATGAAGCCATGTTGGAAGAACTTGACAAACTATGCCCGTTTCATCCAAAGGGCAAGCACACCATGCACAAATGCTATTCTCTACAGGACGTACTCGTCAAAGAATCCCATAATAATCCTCGCCAGAGCAAAAGGCACCGGGACGATGACGACAATGACTTCCAGGAGCCTCATAAGACTGTGAACGTTGTCTTCGGAGGCCCTGAGCTAGCCGAAACCAAACGGCAATAGAAGATTCTAGATCGATGCATCAATGCCATAGGATTCGAGGAAATTCAGCAGCTGCGGTGGTCGGAAGTCCCGATCACCTTCTCTCGGGACGACCAATGGACAAATGTCTCGAAAACCAGGCGCAGGCCACTGGTGGTTGACCTAGTGATACTTAAAGTACGCATGAGGCGGGTACTAATCGACGGAGGGAGTGGGCTGAACATCCTCTTCCTCTAGTCCCTCATCGATCTCGGCATCTCAGTCGACAGCCACCAAAAAGAGGACAACTTCCTGTTCTACGATATCATACCTGGACAGAGCTCGATACCGCTCAGCTCCATAACTCTACCGGTCATGTTCGGTTCTCAAGACAGCTATCGGACCAAGCACATCATCTTCTAGGTCACAGAATACAACATTCTGTTCCACGCCGTCCTAGAAAGGCCATTCATAGCCAAGTTCATGGCTAGTGGGCACTACCCGTACTTGGTGCTCAAGATGCCGGGTCCCGGTGGAGTTATCATTGTTTGGGGAAACATCGGCACCTCCCACGAGTGTGAGAAGAACAATCTCACCTTAGCAGAGGCTGTTAACCTATCGGCTTGAATGGAGAAAACCCTCAGGCAAGTCCGTGAGCATCCTTCCAAGGCCACGGAAATCCCAATCAAGACACCAACCACATCGGGGATCTCCCCCACACCCTCGAACACCAAGAAGATCGCCCTCTCCGACATAGATCCAACAAAGACCGCAACTATCAGAGCAGGGTTCGACTCCAAATAGGAAATCACGCTCGTCGGCTTCCTACACTCCAACATGGACAACTTTGCATGGAAGCCCTCCGACATGCCTGGGGTTCCTCAGGAGCTAATCGAGCACGAACTCCACGTATATCCGACTGCCAAGCCAATAAAGCAGAAGCTACGGAGGTTCACCCAAGATAGGAAAGAGGCGATCAAAGTCGAAATCATCCACCTCCTAGTAGCAGAATTCATTCGTGAAGTCTACCATCCTGAATGACTCACTAATCCAGTCTTGATAAGAAACAAGACGGGACAATGGCGGATGTGCATCGACTACACCGATCTAAACAAACAATGCCCGAAGGATTCCTTTGGGCTACCTCGGATAGACCAAGTAGTCGATTCAACGGCGGGATGCTCCCTCCTGTGCTTCCTCGGCTGCTACTCTGGCTATCACCAGATCAACCTTAAAGAAGAAGACCAGGAGAAAACATCCTTCATCATACCTTTCGGAGCATACTGCTACACAACCATGCCCTTCGACCTCATGAACACAGGGGTAACATATCAGCGGGCCATCCAGCGATGCCTTTCAGAGCAGATAGGCCGTAATGTCGGGGCATACATCGATGACATGGTCATAAAGTCTAGAGAAGGAGACAACCTCATTAGCGACATCGCGGAGACATTCGCTAACCTACAAAAATTTCGATAAAAGCTTAACCTCGAGAAGTGCGTCTTTGGGGTACCATCCGAACAACTACTCAGGTTCATCATCAGCAACCAGGGCATTAAGACCAACCCCGACAAAATAATGGCGATAATGAAGATGGGCAAACCCAACAACGCCAAAAAAGTCCAGAAGCTCACCGGTTGCATGACGGCCCTTAGGAGATTTATCTCCCGTCTAGGGGAAAGAGGAGCTCCCTTTTTCAAGGTATTAAAGAAAGAGGTCAATTTTCAATGGACAATTGAGGCTGACGAGGCGTTCTCCGCGTTGAAGAAATTCTTGACCACGCCACCGATCCTGACAGCTCCAAATCCAAAAGAGGTCCTCCTCTACATCGCCGCCATGACTAATGTCATCCGCACTGCCATAGTAGTTGAGCGACCCGAAGAAGGACATGTCTTCCTAGTCCAATAGCCAATATTTTTCATATCAGAAGTCCTTGGCCTATGAAAAGCAAGGTATCCTCAAGTACAAAAGCTCCTTTACGCCGTCCTGCTCACCTCTCAGAAGTTAAAGCATTATTTCTAAGCTCATAAGATCGTGGTCGTGATAGAATACCCACTAGGTGACATACTCTATAATCGAGATGCAATAGGACGAATCGTCAAATAGGCCATCGAGATGGGAGAATACACGATGGAGTTCCGCTCCCGTACAGCTATAAAGTCACAAGCCTTAGCCGACTTCATCGCCGAGTGGACTGAAATACAGCTACCCCTAGCCCGAGAAGAAAAAGAATACTAGACAATATACTTCGACGGCTCCCTCAGCATAGACGGCGCCGGTGTAGGAATCCTCCTTGTCTCCCCAAAAGGAGAAGAGCTATGCTATGTACTACAGCTGCTGTTTAAAGCCTCAAACAATGTGGCAGAATACGAAGCATACGAAGCCTTGCTACATGGCCTCCGGATATCTGTATCCCTCGGGGTAAAGTGGCTTATGGTCTATGAAGACTCCAAGCTGGCTATTTGCCAGGTCAACAAAGATTGGTCTTGAACTAGTGACAAGATGGACGCCTACTGCGCTGAGGTACGAAAGCTCGAAGACAAGTTCCTAGGCCTAGAATTCCATCATATTCCTTGTGACGATAATTCAGCAGCTGACGTCCTCGCCTGCCTTGGTTCCTCTCGGGCAATGGTCCCCAAGGGCGTATTCATCCAAGAGCTCATCAAACCATCAATCAAGGGTGATGCAAACCAAAGTACTAGCTCATTGGCAATAGTCACCATGCTCGACGATGCCAATGACTGGCAGCAGCCCTTCATCGACCACATCCTGAAAGGCACAGTACCAGAAGACAAGACCTTGGCCGAACGGCTAACAAGATGAAGCAAGCAGTATGTGGTCATCAGGAATAAACTATACAAGCGGGCGGCTTCAACGAGGGTACTTTAAAAGTGTGTCTCGCCGAGCGAGGGTCTCCAAATCTTTAATGAAGTTCACGCAGGGGCATGCGGCAATCATGCTGGGGCGAAGACCTTGGTTGGAAAGGCCTTCCGATTAGGTTTCTATTGGTCGACAGCCAACAGCAACGCCAAAGAATTAGTCAAAAGGTGCACATGCTACCAATTTTTCGCCAAACAAAGTCACCTCCTGATACAAGCCCTTCAAACAATCCCGCTAACTTGGCCCTTCGCTTGCTGGAGGCTTGATATGGTAGGACCTTTTCAAAAGGCTCCCCAGGGCATCGACCGGCTCTTGGTAGCTATCGACAAGTTTACCAAGTGGATAGAAGTCATGCCCCTGAAGAACTGCATGGCCAAGAAAGCAACACAATTCATCGAAGGGATCACTTACCGGTTTGACATCCCAAACCAAATAATAACCGACTTCCGAACTCAGTTCATAGCAAATGATTTCTAGGATTTTTGCGAGGAATGATTGATTGAGGTCAAGTATGCGTTGGTCACCCATACTCGGGCCAATGGACAGTGCAAGCGCGCTAATGGGATGATCTTACAAGTTTTAAAGGCCCGAATTTTTGATCCTTTGCAGAAATACGCCAAAAAGTGGCTCTATGAACTACCAGCAGTACTCTAGGGGCTCCACACATAGCCGAACCGAGGCATAGGGTAGACACCCTTCTTCCTGGTCTATGATTCTGAAGCAATCCTACCAAATGATATGCTACATAACTCCCCCCGGGTTCAATATTATGACGAAGGAACCTCGGAACAGACAAGGGCTGAAGACATCGACTCCATCGAAGAAGCTCACATAACAGCCACAGTTCAGTCCGATTAGTACCAACAAACTCTTTGGCAATATCACGACCGCAACGTGCAAATCAGAAGCTTCAAAGTAGGCGATTTGGCACTTCACCGAGTACAATCAACCGTCGGGATGCACAAACTCTCTGCTCCCTAGGAAGGGCCCTTTATTATCTCTGAAATAACAAGACCAGAGGTGTACAAACTAACGTGAGAAGACAGGCAAGCAGTACCGAACTACTGAAATATCGAGCACCTTCATCGGTTTTATGCTTAACAATATTTTGTTAATAATCTTCTTCGATGATGCATGTCCAGGCACTCGTCGACGTCGGGATGCCATTTTCTTCATTGACACTGCCAACTACTTTCCCCCAGACATCCATCTAGATCAGAAAGGTGTCAGCCCTCGGGCTATACACTCGTAGTAAAGCATTACTTTTGCTGACCTCACCGACTACTTCCCCCAGGCATGCAATTGGGCTAGGAAGGGGTCAGTCCTCGGGCTGTACACCCACAGTCAAGCATTACTCTCGCCGACCTATGCCAATTACATCCCCCTCTGTGTTAGGTGCTAGACGACTACTGTGCATGCAACTAGTTCGGGGAGATGGTCAACTCTTTAGTTGTACACTCACAATCGTGTACCTTGAAGAACTCGCCGTCCCATGCTGGTTACATCCCCCTCCGTGTTGACTCCTTAGTTGTACACCCACAATCATGCAACTTTGAAAAACTCACTGACTATTGCAAACTACATCCCCCTCCGAGTTGGGTGGCATATGGCCACCAAGCACACAACCAGACCTAAGAGAGGGTCAGCTACTTAGCCGTACACCCGCAGTCTCGCATTTTCATCGACTCCACCGATAAAGCACCGTGTGGGTGGTAAACAAACACATAGAAAATGGTACACGATGAATAAAACACATTTCAAAGACTCCTTTATTTCTTCATGACTAATTTTCTATAGGAGCAAGACTACCTAAAAGAAAGGGACACGGTAACAAGTACACTACTTCAAAGAAGGGGACACAGCCTCCTTCGATCAAAAGAAGAAAAATGCCCTGACGGCCAGAGACAGCATTCTGCGAAGCAAACACGACGGCTACGAGAACCGAGGTTCTTACAGCAACTCCGCATGCTGCAACATCAACGTATCATGACCGCCATGAGCGTTGAGGGTCTCGGGGGCCGCCACTATGGCAGCAGCGACTCCGCGCAATCCTCGCCTTCACCGGAGGAGATCATCACCGACCTTGAGAGACCAGCATAACGGGAGAGCAGTATTTGCCCGACCTCGGTGGTAGGGTCGGATACCTTCCCAGGGTGTCTACGCTAGCGGACGTCTCCATCTCTTCTCGCAAGATCGAGCCTCTACCTTGGCATCCAGACATCAAGATAGGCGGCACAAGAGCATCAGATGGTAGCATATTAGCAGAAAGATCTATGCCGCCAAAAAGTCTCGGGAAGGATACATCCTGCTGTGACAACGAAGCCAAGAGTCATGCACTACACGAGTAAAGATAAAATAAACTCACACAAGGATCAACATAGCAGATGAACCCAATGGTTTGAGATCATAGCAGCCAGTTCAGCGGTCAAGCCAGCACATCGCGGATCCATGGAGCGACAAGCGACATTAACAATCTCTGCCTTGCAGGTGTGAAGAAGAAGGAATTTCAAAACAAAAGAGAAGGAATCAAGAGGACCCGTTGTAAGACTCAGATGGGGGAAGGGGGGCATCGGTTTAAATAGAGGCATTCCCCCAACCACCCACGCAGTGAATGCCGCTTCGATCGTCGTGCGCTTTATGATGGAGAAGGCGAAGCAGTTCTCACCGCATTATCTCCGCCAGTGTGCTGCTTGTGGCGCATGACTCTATCAGAAGCAGGACGTCTTTTCAGCCTTTTCACCTACCACACGATGACAATGGACGTGAGAAGGAATTATGAAACAGCCTTTTCTAGCACAACAGATAAAGTCCACGATGGTTCAGACTCTCTATGCTGGTGGGTCCCACACTTGGGAGCTCGCGCACGCTCGAAGATCTTCATGCTCAGGGGCTCGTGAACCCGAAGATCTTCACGCTCGGGGGCTCAAGCGCTCGAGGACTCTCGTGCTCGGTGGCTTGCCCGACCCAAAGTATGAGTTCTCAGGACTAAAAATCCTTGAGAGCTTACATGCTCGACAGACCTCGACCCCATGGGCATCTGGACTGATGAGAGGCCCAAACAACAGGACATCAATTTACTCAAAGACTCAAGACTGATTTCTTTCTAGTTCATCGCAAGTTCAAGACTTCAAGCATGACCTCTTTCAGCAAGGTTTCAACGACGACAGAAGACAGGATTATAAAGCAAAAGATTATTATTTGCAGAATATTCTTGGACCCTCGAGCAAAATATTCCATTTAACTCGAGACTTGGGGGCTACACCATGTGGGTGCACCTATGCGGTGCACCTCACACAAAAGGAGATTAAAAGCTTTTTAAAAGACATCAAAGTTTGACGAAGATGTTGAAGTCCCAAATCAAAGGAGAGTCCTCTTAGCTTGTTTTTGCCAAAGATTTCTTCAACCAAGCCGAGAAGAGCTCGGGGGCTGCTGTCAAGGATATGACCCTAGGGTACCTTATAGTTGGGCTTGTGAGACCGGACCAAGGGCAGGCCAAGACCAGCATTGACTGTCTGATATGGCCTATAAATAGGGGTTTGATTCTAATATAGAAAGTTGAATCCTTATCGGATAGTTAAGCTTCGGATATAATATCTAGAGGTTTATTTATACCGGAATCCTTGTAATTAGGGATTTAGTACTCGAGTTTGATAGAAAATCTAAGTCCTACTTGGGATAGAATTCGGGGTTGTTAGGCTCACCTCCTGAGTATATAAAGGAGGCGAGATCCTCCTAGAGGACAAGCTTTTCAGCATATTTTTCTTGCTTTCGACGCCCCAAGCCTTCATAGCTTTATTGTGTCATATTGTAAGATCCACCATCATAGTACACACCAAAACATTGAACGTATGGCTATTATTCTTCGGGACGCCTAAACTAGTATAAACCTTAGCTCTTGTATTCTAGAGTCGACCATCGGGTTCGAAGGCATTGCGCTTCCCTTACACCCATCTAATCACCACCTCGGGTACCCCATTGGGTGGACTGATCGGTGATTCACCGACAGTATTTTATGTCAGATAAAAATAGGAAATTATTGTATACAAGAATGGCCTTAAACTTTCATAATGTCATACACCACGATAACTAAAGTAGTATATTACAGTTCAGCATAAATTGCTTAGTATAATCTGTCAAAACTGCTGCAAGTAAAAATTGAACAGAGATAGTTTGAGCAGAACAACATAAACTGAATCTAATCAATTACTGAGTGCAGGATCTAGATAGTGAATACTTATGCAATTGAGAACTGATCACTAATATAAGGAGATCAACTAGTATGACAAAATTAAGGCCAAGCTTGCAATACAATTGTCCCTGTTTTATCTCTAATGACCCATATTCTTCACTGAGCAT
>KE371014.1:0-13332 GCA_000418225.1 Zizania latifolia
TCGGGTGATCCGCCCGCTCCGTACGTCGACGACACGGCGCCGGCCGTTGCGTGCTGTGCGGCGCTTGGAGCTCAGCTCAGAGTTGGACCTGCGCATGATCTGGCCCGGGCCACGCCCACGTTCCGCGGACGGCATGGCCTGCACACGCGCGCGGTGGCACGGGTCCTTGTCTCCCCCAGCTGGTTAACTCGACCGATCGGCTGATCGTTCGTACGTGACTACTCATCGCTATCGATCAACCTGTCATAATTATGGAGAGAGAGAGAGCACGATTTGAAACTGAATTAGTGCATATATCTTATTCGAGCAACGTTACGGTACAACATTTATGTTTATATTAATAAAGTTGGAGAAAAATGAGGCAGCGTGCAGGAGATTCCACCGCATGTAACATAAAAAATATATATTAATAGTTGATTTTTATTATTATAAAAATATAAAAATAAGAGTTACCTGGAGATAATAGGCATCTTCTTTAATCTTGACTGTTAGATCTATACAAATAAACGGTTCATATTAATTTAGATGTATCGTAAAATTTCCCATCTTCTTCATGTATTTCAGACTACGGATTCTAGTTTAGAAAAGAATGATAATTCTATCCGATTACCTATTACGAACGTATATCTTATTCATTTATTTCTTTTCCTCTATCAATTTCCTCTTCTTCTCATGTAGAGCTGGTTTTTTATTAGAAACGATCTCATTCTCCCTTATTTTTAAGGGTATCGACGCAACATATTTTCTTTTACGTGTTATTTTAATTAATGCTATAAAAATTATTCTAGTCATTCTACTGAGAGTACCCTAAAAGGCATATAAGTAGATATTTTCTGTAGAATTAAATAATATGTAACATAAAATGAAAAAAAGAGAGAAGAGAACTAGATCTTACATGACATATTAGTTTAACTTTATCTACAAATAGAGTTTTTTGGAGAGAGGAAGTAAGAAGTATTACATGCATGTTTTTATGGTGTTTCCTGTCGTGCTTGGACCGCTTGGTCATGGTCAGTCCCACACGCAAACAAAAGAAGTGCAGCCATATATCCGTGTACCGCAGCCGGATTACATCACAATTCAGTAACAGTACTTTGGATGTGTATATTTAGCGAGAGTTAGCACCGAGACACATAGAACTGTACGTACTCCGTATGTAGGACCAAGGAAATAAAAGCCCAGGACAAAACATATCATTCCGTAATCCAGATCTGTTGTATAAAAAATTAATAAGACTAAAACTAAACTATCATTGCATTAGGTGGTGAATGACTTGACGAAACGTTGTTCTATAAAAAAGTTGATAAAACTAAAATAAAAGTAATAATAAAGCGAATAAAATCGTGTAGGTGATAAGATGAGTTTTTACTTTTTAGTAGAAAAAGGACTCAAAGAGCATGAAAAAGTTAACCGGAGATGCTGGAGCGGCGTACGTATGCGCAAGTCGCGCGCCCATGCATGTGGCACGCTCGCCGCTCGCAACATAGATGACACGTACGACGCATGGCCCCGATGCTGACCCCCCTCGCAGATCCGCCCTTTTTTCCTTCGCCCAGAAGCACGCGTGCGCGCTCCGCGGGGAACGCACCTAGACATGTAGGCATGTTATGTAGCCGTAGGCCCGCACAGCACAGCACAGCTATCGATCTGCGATTCGTCCGTGCCCGCGCGTTCTCTCTCTCGATTTCCTTCTCTCCCTAGCTCCGAACTTGCAATCTTGCATGCGGTTAAGCTACACTAGGTCACCATGAGCCTAGCGACGACGAGGAGTACGCACGCATGCGGATGCAGGCAGCGGCGCCGTGGCCACCCGCCAAATCCGAAAAGGCCAGCCACACCACCGGGGCTGGGGGCACCCACGTCCCACCACTCCCACGCCCGTCCGTCCACGCGAACGAGTGGCCCGACACGGCGGGATCTGCAATTCGGCACCGCATCGCGATCGCATCATTATCTCCGCACAGAGCAGCAGGGGAAGACTGTCCCCGGCCACGTGCGGTTAATTTTTCTGCAGGAGCCCAGGAAATATTCGTGCATTGGCGGATCCAAATAAAAATTTAAGAAGGCTAGCCTCAACTATATATATCTGTCATAAATAATATATATATAGATTTATATAAATTATTCACTAGTAGTACTAATAACAACAATAATAATGTTTTTATCAATCATATGTCTATTATTTTTTTCTCGTACTGTTGTACGCATTCCATACAAACTTTACTTTTAAAATAAAATTGATGAATTAATGATGAGAATAAAAAACTAAAGTGTCGTAATAGATAAAGAGTACATAAGAAGTATTGAAGAAATAAAACTACTTGATTTGTAAACCGAGTTTAAAGTTTTTTTTTTGATAAGTTTGAAGAAATATGAATAGTTAGGACATAGTTTTTTCAGACAATTTTGAAGAAATAGAAATTTAGTAATTTTTTGAGTCCTAACTCAACTAAATCAGTAAATATCACTAAAACATGGTTAAAACATAATTTGTACTCTAATTTATAAATTTTCCACGGCTGAATCGCTATCTGTTTTTTTCAAAAATTTCTCAGTTCTGGTGGATGTGTTTATATGGAGTAGGCAGCACAAGCAGCGCTGCAGCAGAGCTTATAAGCTGTTACGGCCAGATGGTAGGGGGGCGCGCGCCTTGATCCGCCACTGCATTCGTGCGTGCGTGCGTGCATGCATGATATTTTTTTTCTCGTCCCCTTTCTATCTCTTCTGCGGCGAGAGGAGCAGTAAAAACACGTCACACGTGGAGCGGCCTGCGCTAGTTGGTGATTGGTGCGTCGACCACTCGACCGATCTTTTTTTCTTCACATCGCCGTAGCAGATTTTATTTTGTGACTTTTCAAGGCAGCGTTTTATTAGTATATGGCAGGAAGAAAATACGTAGATGCAGACCGTATAGAGAGTGGCCTGGCCGAATCTGGAGCACATGACCTCCCCCCGTCTCCATCCACGGGATGCCCGCAATTTCCGGCCTCACGTGGCACCGCGGCCCACGCGCGGGCCCCACGCTCAACTGTCACGTGACACCTCACCCAACCGTCGCGTTAATCCCCCTCGCCGCGCCCTAATTAGCAGGCATAATCCCCCCGCGCCTCGGGATTAACCCCGCTAATCTCCAACGCGGCGGCGGAACGGCGCAGCCGCACGGTGGCGGGTAACCACGTCACGTGCGCCGCGCCGAGCAGAGCAGCTAATCGCCGTCAACGACGTAACGGCGCCGTCCAATGGCGCGCCGCGCCGTATAAAGCTTCCCGCACGAGCAGGTGGCGAGCCGCTGGCAGAGGAGGAGAAGGCGAAGCCAAACAAACCAAAGCAAAGAAAAGCTGGGCCTTTGCGGAGAGAGAGAGAGAGGGGGGGTCTCTATCTCGTGTCGCCGCGGCATGATTCCTCCGGCGAGCGATCGGCGCGGCGAGGCGGCGGCGGCGGCGGCGGGGCGGCGCGACTGATTGGCAAGAGCTACAATTATGGGCATCGAAGGTACGCAACCACTGATCGATCTTCGAGTGCAGGCGGGGGTTATATATGACCGTGTGGTTTTTGCCGTGGCGAGATCCATGGCCGGCTGCGTCGCCTAATTCGGCAAAGTCATCGTCTTGCTTGCGCGCAGGGAACAAGACGACAACGACGCACGAGCACGACTTCCTCTCGCTGTACACCGCCGCCGCCGCCGCTAAGGATCCGGCTCTCCAGCTCCTCCACGTCTCCAAGCCTCTTCCTCCTCCCCAAGGTCTGAAAAAACTTGAATTTTTACCCCTCTAGTCGCAATTCTTCGAGTTTCGAACTGGTGGAGCTACGTAGATCTTCGAGGGGGTCGCAGAATTGGGCAATTCTGTGAGAAATCAATCGGGGAAGGAAGGGAGCAGAGCAGGAGCACGAGCATTGCTTAGGTAATTAGCGAGTAGAGTATTACTTTGTGAAGTGCTATCGCGTGTGATGGTTGGGTTCAAAATTCGTGATGGGAAGCGACAACCAAAAGCAACGAAAGGATCACGTGTGGGTTGGACGCAGGAAGCGTCGATGGCCTTCCATCCTATCTGGCTGGACCCTACCCCCCCCAAACCCACGGGCTCAATCATGGTTTGCCCGCCATAACCCTAGTTTTAGATCGTTGTTACGTACACTAATACTAGTTACCACTGGTACTTAGTACTCTGTATTCCGAATTCCCGCAGGTTTCTTTCTGAGGACGCACGACTTCCTGCAGCCGTTGGAGAAGCCGGCGCCGGCGCCGGCACAACCGTCCGGCACCCAGCAGCACGCGCTGCCTGGCGGCGTCGGCACGTTCAGCATCGGCCACGTGCCCGGAGCATTGCCGGCCGCGGCGGCCGTGGTCAAGGCCGAGCCGCCGCTGGTGCTGTGGGGGCAGCCCACACCGGCGGTACAGCTGGTCGCCGCACGAGGTAGGTACACGCAGGTGTGTATATACGGATCATACGGCTGAATGCGCGCGCCTTCGATCCCGCAGTCGACGTAGCAGTTAGTGGACGCTGCTCTCGCGCCGCGTGCGTTCGCCTTTTCCGGCCGCCGACGTTGACGCACACGGCGCGCACGCGCGGCCACGCGTGCCGCGCCTCCGCGAGCGCATCGTCGCCTGCCTCTCTCTCTCACCGTCTCGCCCTCGCGTCCGTGCGCGCGTTAGACCGAGAGAGGGAGAGGTCAGAGGTGATCGTCGAGGCGTCAGGGTGGGCCTTGATGCGTGGGCCTACCGGCAGGCCGGGCCGGGCTGGGGCCCATGTTGCCCGTGCAACCCATGAGCCTCGAGTAGTCGTGTCCTTGCTCACGCGTCCCACCACGTGAACGGCAGGTGGTTAGCCGCCGGCACCGGGCCCACCTGTGGTCGCCTGCTACGTCCACACGAGCCTCACCGGAGTGCTCTCTGTGTGTCTCACCGACACATGGGACCAAAAGTTTTTCATTAATGTTTCATTTAAAGCGTGCTAAGATTAAAAAAAATGAATGATGTTTTAATACTTAGTAAAAATATTTTATTAAATTATAAAAAATATTTTAAATAAATGTAACATTTAACGATACTGTTTGTAACACTAAGAAACGACTACATATTGTTATGTTTCAGTAGCTGAAACTCAATATTTCATACGTAATAGTAAAATGTTTTAACTTATATTTAATATATTTCACTTTATTTATTTTACTCAAATATTTTTTATTAACTAATAAAACATTTTTTAATTAAAACATTGTTCGATATTTTCTTTCAAAATTTAGGACGTGCGGCTAGTTTGGTCCAAAGTTTTTGCCTCCTGCTTCTGAGCTAAATGCGGGCACCTTGTCGTTGTGTGTACTCCACTGTGCAGGGCACCACCAGTGGACGCTCCCCTTCGCCGGCGTCGGGCAGGTGCAGCAGCAGCCGCGGGAGAGGAAGAGGCGCGTTGGCGGCGGAGACGGCGAGTTCATGGACTCTGGCTCCAGATCTAGCGGCGGCGGCGGCTTCGACGACGACGACGGCCTTGCCGCGCGGCGCGAGGTCTCCTCCTCTCTGAAAGGTACCCAATTCCGCTCAATTCCGCTTTGTTCCACCAGAAATTTTGCTCTCGCGAGCGCTTGGCTTCGTCGCCGGTGGAAAGCGGCGATTTCTGCGGAGTTTTGGCAACGTTCCCCATTTTTGCCCTTTGTTGTTTTTTTTTTCGCGAGAAACTGAGATAGCCTCGTCCTTGGTACTCACGAGGTGTTTGTGTAGCAGAGCTGACGGTGAGGAGTGAGGAAGAGGAGGGGAAGGGAGGAGTCCGTATGAGCTCATGGAGACGGAGATGTTTTCGCGGTGCGCGCAGCCATCCCACGTCCACCAGCTGCACGCTCGCCTCCTAGTCTCCGGCCGCCTCGGCTGCTCGCCGTCGCTCGCGCTAGCGCTGCTGCGCGCTGCCTGCCGGGTGCGCGCGTCACCCTGCCTGCGTCCCCTCGCCTGCCACCTGCTCGACCACATCCCGCGCCCGCCCCCGCATCTCCTGCACGCGGCCGCCCGCCTCGCATCCCGACTGCGCCTGCCTCGCCTCGCTCTCCGCCACTACGTTTCCCTCCGCACGCACCACCCGTCGTTTCTCCCACCTGCACCAGCCATCGCAGACGTGCTCAAGTCCGTGCGTGGCCGCGCCGCCCATGCCCACGCGCTACGCCTCTCCGCCCACGCAGGGGGAATTAGGTTTCTGCACAACACACTTATCGCAATGTACTTTGCCTGCGGAGATGCCCAGCGTGCATGTCGTGTGTTTGAGGGAATGCGTGACCGGGATGTTGTCTCATGGACCTCAATAATCTCTGGGCTCGTGCAAAATGGCAGCCCCTTGCAAGGTCTACAGCAGTTTGCAACAATGATGTGCTGTGACATCCGCCCTGACTTTGTGTTGCTAGTTTCTGTTGTCAAGGCATTCATGGAGCTTGATGACCTGCCAGGTGCCGAATCAGCTCATTGCTTAGCAGTCAAGGGTGGTTTCGATGAAGAACAAGATGTGGTGATCACTTTGACCGCAATGTATGCCAAGTTTGGGTGCTTAGTAGCCGCAAGGGCACTCTTTGACATGGTCCCACCCCCGCAAGTGAATGTCATCCTGTGGAATGCCATGATATCAGGTTACTCCAAGAATGGGTTTGCCAGTGAGGCAGTGCATTTGTTCAAGCATATGCGGATGGTTGCAAGGAGCTTGACTCCCGATTCCATCACCTTACGGTCAGTGATATTGGCTTGTGCTCAACTTGGCTCCACTGATCTTGCGGCATGGATGGATGATTATGTACACCATAGCGAGTACAGGGAGGATATGCTTGTCAACACAGCGTTGATTGACATGTATGCCAAGTCAGGGAGCATTGCTCATGCACGTGCAGTCTTTGAACAGATGCACACGGATGATCGTGATGTAGTCGTCTGGAGTTCTCTGATCGCAGGTTATGGGGTGCATGGCCATGTCAATGAGGCTTGTGCTCTGTTCAAGGACATGAAACTCTCGGGGGTGAGACCAAATGATGTGACATTCCTTGGTCTCCTATCAGCATGCAACCATGCAGGTGCTGTGGAGAAAGGATGGAGCTACTTCCACTCTATGAAACCTGAATATGGGATTGAGCCCCAGCACCAGCACTATGCTTGCGTTGTAGACCTGCTTTCTCGTGCAGGTCAGCTTGACAGAGCCTACCAATTTATATTGAATATGCCCATCAAACCAGAGATGACTGTCTGGGGTGCTTTACTTCATGGTTGCAAGATGCATGGGCACTCAAACATGGCCATGGCTGAACGTGCGGCACAGCACATTTTCGAGTTGGAGCAGTCAACTGCGGGACACTATGTTCAGCTTGCAAACATGTACGCATCTGCAGGGATGTGGAACCAAGTTGCTGGCATGCGGGTCACCATGAGAGAGAGGGGTGTCACCAAGGCAACGGGGTTCAGCTCCATCGAGGTTGACGGAGAGATGCACTCTTTCCATGCTTGGGATCACACACACCCAAGGGCCACTGAGATATTTGCCTTGTTGTGCCTTCTGTCTCCAACTCCAACCGAATCTGGAGGGTGACAGTTGTTGAGTGCCTTTCACTAGCCATGCAAAGTTGATTGTATCATGCAATTCTTTGTCACCTGAGCGGTCGCATTGACTGTTATTTGTATGTTGCTAGCATAGTGCAATCGCAACACATTTCATCACAAAGCACTTAAATCAACGAAAGAAACAAAATCAATATTTTTTATGTACCAGTACAGCCGATTTAAGTAAAATAGTATTTGCAACATTCCCCTCACCCAATTTTGTCGTAATAGATGCTTTTTATGTAGCAGAATTGACTGAGAGGGTGGATGGGAAGGGTGGGAGCTGCAGTGGAAGTGGGACAGATCAGCGGCCTAACACGCCACGGTCGAAGCACTCTGCTACCGAGCAGCGCCGGCGCAGCAAAATCAATGACAGGTGATGGTTCCTGTGTCCTTATAGATTGCGCAGAAGGTCACTGCTTTGCAAAAGTTAAGCAAATACTGCCTCAGTGTAAATAATATTTGCTTTACTCGTGTCATTTCCACAGGTTTCAGATACTCAGGGAGTTGCTACCTCACAGCGATCAAAAGAGAGACAAAGCAACATTTCTCTTAGAGGTTTTGCTCTTAGCAGCATCCTATTTGATCCATGTAATCTCTCATAATTAACTTCCTTGGTTCCTTTCTTACGCCCTTTCTGATGCAGGTTATTGAATACATACGTTTTTTGCAAGAGAAAGTCCAGAAGTATGATGCTTCATTCCTGGAATGGAACCAAGAAAATGCGAAGATACTTCCATGGGTAATTGCTATCCTCTAAGCCAGCATTGTATGTATCATTTTTATGAAAGGAAGTCATTTTTTGGCTCTCTGGATCTGAAAGCAGTTTTATATTTTGCAGTCAAATATATATTTTAGATCGTTCTGGAAAAATTCACAGGTAACTTATTGTTACTAGTAATTCTCTTTCTCTAACAATTCCATGGTTAGATTTGAGTTCTGACTAGCATCTTCCACATGCTCTTGTGCTGCAGGGTAAAGGTCAGATCCCTGGAGATGATTTACCTGATCCTTCGCAGTTCATCAGGAATGGGTCCTCTTCTGGGTTTAATTTCACTGGCAAACCTGAGGAGAACCACACCATGGTGACATCAGCAGCTGCCTCAGAGGCACACGATCAGGTGGAAACTGATCACATAGCTAGTGTGTCCTACAGATCGGCAGAAACTCCGACAAACATTACCAGTATGATGATGATCAATAATCAATTCACAATAGTTCTCTCTGTTCCTTTTCTGAGACTGGAAGCAGTATTTGTTATTCATGAGTAATTTTCTCCTCATATGTAGATAATGTTACATCCCAAGCCCAAGTCCAAACCCAATGGGCTAGCCCGTCTGGTGTGGATGACTGTGCAATGAACAGCGAAATGTTAGATAACGAACAGCTGGCGATTGATGAAGGAACAATAAGCTTGTCAAGCCAATATTCCCAACAGTATGTCTTTAAGAATGTTACTCCTTTAGCACTATTTTGTTACCCTTGCCGAAAAAGAACATTGATGCATTTACCTTTTTTGTTGTTGATTTCCAACAGGTTACTTGGTACGTTGACTCATGCCCTTGAAAGCTCGGGTGTTGATTTGTCCCAAGCTAGTATATCTGTGCAGATCAACCTGGGCAAGCGGGCAGTTAAGAGACCTGGTACTGATGGATCGTCCAGCTCTAAGGTACGGCAAAAATATTCACATCCCCGGGATATTTCGTTTCAAGGATACCATGTCAGCAATCTGCAAAAACTTATATAGTTCCAATCATTTAGCCTGTTTGTGATGAACTGCACAATAAAATTAAATCCTCACAGGTCACAGGTTACTGATTTGATTCTGCTTTACATCTATGCAGGAGCTCCCCGATCCAGCATCTAACAACGGGATGGGTCATCAGCTGACAATGTTGGGTGGTGGCACGGAAGATCTTCCACACGCAGCGAAGCGGCATAAGTCGGGTAACAGCTGATGGCTGTTCTCGCTTGGCATCCAGACCGATTGATCTTATTCTTTCCTCCCTACCAGCCGGGGCATTCCAGATTGGATGTACATTACGTTAGCAGTGACAGCCTCGCGTTGAACAAGGCAGACCTTGGTGTAATTCTTTCATTTAATCACTTGGCCAACCTATCGAAGAAGAAAAATCAAACAAAGGAGCTTCCATTGCGGATTGTGAAGCTGCTCTTGTACCCAGGCTTCCATTCCTATGAGAAGCTCCCCCCCTGACAGTCAAGTCCTCCGTCGTAATCTGTATGATAAGTGATAACTCGATCAACTGCACCTGTTAGCTATGTGAAGCCATTCGTTGGAGTAAACTCTGATGCTTCGTTGCAGAACACATCTCAGTTGGCATCATCTCCGATTTATTCTGTCATCTGGCCTAACTGAGTTCAGTGTGAGGCGAAGCTAGAGTTGAAAGATAAGCTTGTGATGTGATGCTAAACCAAAACAGGTCTCAGTACACGCACTGCCTGATGTAAATGTAATCAGACAACCCGTGATGTGTGTACAGTGCGATGATTATTACTGTTGGGTTCCGTGGACTTGACATGTTTAAAGAAAAACATGATACTGCGTCCGTTCCAAAATTAAAATTCAAGATGTTAGGAAAGTCAGCATTTATAACTTTTTAACTAATAATTAAGTTAAAAACATTTGTTTTTACTATTATGTATGTTGTATGATTAGATTGATATTTGAAAATACTTTCACGTGTTGTTATTTTAATAGTTGTTGATAATATATAGTGAAAATAATTAATTATCAATATTCTATATTAAAAATCATATAAAAGCTTATGTCGAGATAGTAGTAGAGATCAACAATATGTCTAAACTGAAAAAAAAAGAAAAATGCATGGTTGGGGAGGGAAGTTTCCAAACCGAAACTTTCCTTTCACCATTTTTCTATGTTTTTTCCTTTCAGAATCATTTTGAAATGTCACTTTTACCTCTCCTCTCTTCTCTATCTATAGCAATTCTCTCAAGCGGCGGCGGTAGGCATTATTAGAATAGTTCCATATTAGTTATAGAAAAGAATTAATCTAACTTAAATAACTTAAATAGTGAGAGACCGATACATGGCTTTACTGGACGAGTACTGGAGAGTGTTGATTATTGATCTAGGAGAAATTATGACAGTAGCGTTAGACGTATCTCCTATTATTTATTTATTTCTATTCATACATTTTTAAATCATGTTACACAAGTCATTACATATATAATACAACCTATAGATAAAGATATAATGATTATTTTAGATAACTATTATATCTTACAAAACTTAGAATCTAGTTATCCGGCCAAAAATAATTTTATAGTTGAATCTTAGTTGGAGAAAGAATCAAAAATCAAAAAATCAAAATCTAGAGTCACATCAAACCTTTAATACTGTACAAATTGTGACGTGCGGTAGTTCTGCATTCGTAGAAAAAAACAGGCTGGCTGATTTGTAATTGTCACGCCAAGGTTGTCAACATGTAAGCATAGCACATCAGCCTCATTTTCATTACGGACCGTACACCGTTTGAAAGTCATAGTCGTATCTACTAATCTGATAAGTACAGTCTACCGTCACGCTCAAGAAAAACAGGAAGAAACGAACTCGCCATCAAAACTTAAATATAATTATTTTTAGGTTTTATAATTTGTATCACAATATAACCATTTCTAAAGCTCTCCTTTTCTCATCCATCATTTTTTTTCTTACTACGCTCAAACATACTCACGCTTCCAACCGCTTCTGTTTTTTTTCTCAATATTAATCTGTAATGAACCTGCTTATTTAGGGCTCTTAGAAAAGGGAGATTATAAAAACGTTGGAATAAGAAAAATACAGGAATACGATGATCTGCACTGTCTGTTGAATACTTGAATCCTATAAGGTTTTGAAATACAAGAATGTGAAACTTATACTTTTGGATGGTTAGTATTAAATAAACCACGTAAATTTTAAAGGAATTTAGTTTTAAAAGAAAGAGAACAGAGAGACAAAGGGTAGGAGTGCATTTGACTTCTAAAAGAAAAATTAAAAACATTAGGTATAAGCTTATATTTATTTTCCCATAGAATGAGAAAATAGGAAGATTATCCATAGGAATTTTGTAATCCTATTCTTTGCTCTAAATAGACTCTCGCGAGAAATTTTACAGATGGTTTTAATACTCCATAAATTCTATTAAATTCCAGGAGCCCTTATAATGGAGGGAGTAGGAAATTCTGTCGCAAGTCACTCTTGATGCTTGCGCAGCGACGTAAACCGATGGATTATGGAGTATGGACAGTAGCGTTAAGTGACCGACATATGAAATTATGAATGGTTTGTTTCACGGCCCCGTTGTTCTTGCATGACTTTTTTTCTTTCTTTTTACTGTCTTTGTGATGCAAACAAACTTTGACATTTACATTTTACTAATCTCTACGTCTACGTGGATGTATTTTCGGCCATGTTTTAAGTGCTCGATTTGGCGACGGAAAGTAAAACGAAACGGATGAGGTACAGCCCGTACGGCGGCGGTGGATCATTTCGCCGGCCGCCGGTCGCCGCCTGCTTTCTGTCACGCCGGCCGCATTCCGTGTGCCTGTATGGGCCTGTGTTTCGTCACGGTGGCCGAACACAGCCGTGCGCGCCCCGTGCGCCAGTCGACGGAGAGAGAGAAAAGCGAACGAGCCAACGGCTGCGACGGCGGTCCGGGCGGAGGAGGACGAGGAGCACGTCGAGAACGAGGGTGGTCACGATTCGAGCCGCGCCGAAACGGGCCTCGTGAGGGAAGCAGTTCCTATCTTCACGTAACCGTGATATATAGATTCTAGCATTGTTGAGTTTATAAGTCAGTCTCGACATCATAGTGGTATAGATGTCAGAGGATCTTATTTAACACAAGAGATACCGAACCGATTAAAGGCTCATTTGATTTGAAGGATTTTTAGAGGAAAATATAGGATTCAAATTCTTATAGGAATTCATATTATTTACTCATTTGAAATAGAGGATTAGTGTAAGGAAAAAACAAAATAAATTTTCATTTTCCTTATATTTGATAGGGAAAAAATAGAAATTTAAATATCCACTCTAACCTATCTTTTCCTTTCTTTTGTTAAGTCCAACGCAAATCAATGCTTAAAGCTTCAAGTGAGAACAATATGAGTAGATTTATTCTATTTTAATATGAATATTTAGGAAAATTACGATGTTCAGTAAATTCATGTGTTCCAAACAACACATCTTATTTTTTTCAATGTTTTTAGATTTATTATTTTTTATATACATTTCTATTCTATTCTTAGATTTTCTCTATTCATATATTCATATTTTTTTAGATTATTTTAGTTAGAAGTCCTAACTCTCCGACCATACCTTGAAAAGAATGTGAGTATTAGATCTCATCAAAACTTTAAAGTTAAATGTGTTCAGACGAGAATAATATAAGAATTATTCAGACGAGAATAATACAAGAATGGATAACGTCAAAAAAATCCTCATATCACGTCGCAACCCAGACTTGGTCTTCTTCCAGAAAAAACTCTCCGACCAACGGTAAACCCAGTAAGCTCAACGTACGGGGCTCCCGTCCCGTCCGTGTCCCGTGGCGAGACGCACAAGTGGGGGCAGATCGAGTTGCTGCTTCTGGAGAGCTCGCTTCGGGGTCCACGAGGCAGTTGGGCCGCGAGCAGAGCGGGCGGGTACGAGATGGACGGACGCGTACGCCCTCCTCTCGCAGGACAGACACAGGCCTCGGCGGCTCGGCGACCGCGCGCGCGTGGTGCGTCATGCCAGCCTACTCGAC
>KE371014.1:57483-69989 GCA_000418225.1 Zizania latifolia
CGGCGCTCCGCCTCCGCCGCCGCGTGCTCGCCGCCGCTCTCCTTCTCCTCTCTCGGCTCTCTCTCTCACGCGCGCTCGGGAATGAGCTAGGGTTTGGGGGGTGTGCGGCCAGCGAGGGTTTTTGTGCGGCCACGAACGGCACGCGGCTGTCGATGGAGATTGACGGCCAGCTTGCTCGGGCCGCCTAAGGCCTAGGCGGGGGAGCGCTTCTGCGGCCCAGGCCCAGGTTGCGGCCTGAGTGCGAGCGATGCGCGCGCGGCGCCCTGGACCGGGGCCGATTTCAGAGTTGGGCCGAGCGTGTGGGCTGGTTTTTCCTTTTATTTTCCAGAATTTCTGTATTGATTTTCCATTTTGTAATTTCTATAAATTAAGAAATTAGCTCAAAAATTAAGAAAAATAAGTTTAGGCTGCGGGTAAAATTTTGGTTAAATTAGTATTTAGTCAGTAGTATCATTCTGAATTTTTGAGAATTTTGTGAAATTTTTTTCTGATTAAATTTGGTCCAACGACAATTTTTAGTTAGAAAATAATTCATTTAGAATTTTGATTAAGTTTAAATTCACAATATTTGCCACTGTTTTAGCACTGTAAGAATTATGTTTAAGACTTCCGCTGTGTTTTTACACTGATTTAAATTTTGTTCATGTTCATCCTCATGATTTTAGTATTATTTATTTGTTTTTCTGATTAAATTGGAACCAATGGGAAGATTTAAATTGGAAAAATGAATAATTCTGTTTCTGTAGTAATTTTATCTCCTGACCAACGTTGGTGATAAAATTACTATGACTAAGTTTAATTTGTTCTATTTCTGCCCAACGGTGATATAGAATTAATTTCCTTCTAAGTATGTCACATGATTAAATTTTGACCAACGTTAATTTTTTTCATGTACTATATATTGTGTCTGTTATTTTAACATCTTTTGATGATTGTTCCTATTCAGACAATATGCTAAGTCAACTCTCCGCCATTGAGCCTCTCAATGAAGAGAACTACAGCTCATGGCGAGAGAACATTAAGATAGCGCTTGCGCTATGAGACATCGATCTTGCTTTACAGTAGGACTGTCCTACTAAGCCTATTGAGCCCGTGATTCGGGATGGTGAGAGCTAGGAGGCTTTCGCCGCTCGACAGCGGGATTTTGCTGAAATCAGAATGAAGTACGACATTGATCGTACTAAGTGGAATCAGTCGAATCGCAAATGTCTTATGGTCATTAAGAGCTCCATCATGGAGCTATTAGGGGATCTATCCCACATTGTGATACTGCTAAAGAGTATCTCAAGAAGGTAGAGAGTTAGTACACTGGCTCTTCTAAGGCGTATGCTAGCACGCTCATTAAGAAGCTCGTCACGGAGAAATACCGTGGTGGGGGAGTTAGAGAGTATATACTAAGGATGAGCAACATGGCTTCCAAGTTGAAGCCTATGGACATGGAGCTCAAGGATGACTTCGTTGTCTATTTGATTATGATATCGCTCTTTAAAGACTTTGAGCACTTTGTGATTAACTATAATTCGTAGCTAGAACGCTGGAATTTAGAAAAGCTGATATCAAACTGCGTGCAGGAAGAGGAAAGGATTAAGGAGACACGTGGTGATTCAGTTCACCATGTGCAACATAATAAGGGAAAGAAGCACTATTCCCCTAAGAAGCATTATAAGAGTTACTCTAATGATGCTAAGGATTCATCTTCTAAGTAGAAAGTGAAGGCTCCTGTAAAGAAACATGACGTCTCAAAGGGCGTCTGCAGACACTACAAGAAGGAGGGGCACCACATGAAGGACTGTGTGAAGTTTCTTAAGTGGATGAACAGGAATGGTAAGGATGTTATTACATCAATAGATGAATCTCTGTACTTAGAATATTCTACTACTTCTTGGTGGATTGACTCAGGTGTAACTGTTCATATTGCTAATTTTTTATAGGGATTCGCTACGACGAGAACGTTAACAAGAAGAGAAAGAACAATTAGAGTAGTGAACGACATCAAGACAGAAGTGAAAGCTATTGGAGAACTCCCACTAGAACTTAGAGATGGCTTTACTATTTTTCTGCATGATGTACTCTTTGTGCCTTCCATGAGAACGAACTTGATTTCAGTTTCATGTTTAGTTAATGATAGTTATGATTGTCATTTTAGTGACAAATAATGTTCTATTATTTTTGATAATAAAGTCGTTGGTCTTGTCTTCGAGCATGATAAACTTTATTTACTTTCTCTGAATAACTCTGTGAATGTCATAAGTTCTGAAAACGTTTTCTCGTCGTTGAATAAGAATAAGCGTAAAAGAATTGATGACGTATCTTCGAAATTATGGCATTGTCGTTTAGGCCATATTTTGAGAGGGAGAATTAAACGTTTAGTCAAAGAATCAATTATTCCGCCTTTAGAATTTTCAGACTTTGAACAATGCATTGATTGCATTAAGAGCAAACACGTCAAACAAATTAAGAAAGATGCAAAGCGAAGCACATGAGTTTTAGAAATAATTCACACGGATATTTATGGTCCATTTCCTATGACATCTGTAGATGGTTATGATTCATTCATAGCGTTTACAGATGATTATTCGTGTTATGGCTATATTTATCCAATTAGAGAGCGATCAGAGTCTCTGGATAAATTTAAGATATTTAAGGCTGAAGTAGAAAATCAGCATGATCTAAAGATTAAGATAGTAAGATCTGACCGTTTCGAGGGGGAGAATTAAACGTTTAGTCAAAGAATCAATTCTTCCGCCTTTAGAATTTTTAGACTTTGAACAATGCATTGATTGCATTAAAGGCAAATACGTCAAACAAATTAAAAAAGGCGCAAAGCGAAGCACGTGAGCTTTAGAAATAATTCACACGGACATTTATGGTCCATTTCCTGTGACATCTGTAGATGGTTATGATTCATTCATAACGTTTACAGATGATTATTCGTGTTATGGCTATATTTATCCAATTAGAGAGCGATCAGAGGCTCTGGATAAATTTAAGATATTTAAGGCTGAAGTAGAAAATCAGCATAATATAAAGATTAAGATAGTAAGATCTGACCGTGGGGGAGAGTACTACGGTCGTCATACCCCATATGGCCAAATACCTGGACCTTTTGCAAGGTATCTGCAGGAGAATGGCATAGTGGCCCAGTATTCTACACCGGACGAACCTCAACAAAACGGAGTGACATAAAGGTGCAATCGCACCTTAATGGACATGGTAAGAAGCATGATAAGTTATTTCACTATGCCGATTAGTTTGTGGATGGAGGCATTAAAAAACACCATTTATATTCTTAATCGGGTCCCTACTAAGTCGGTGCTTAAAACATCGTATAAACTATGGACTGGACGAACGCATTCTCTTAATTATTTAAGAGTGTGGAGCTGTCCTGCTGAGGCTAAAGTTTTTAACCCAAATATTGATAAGTTAGATTATAAGACAATGAGTTGCTATTTTATTGGCTATCCTAATAAGTCTAAGGGTTTTTATTTCTACTGTCCTGATCGACATACTAAGTTTGTAGAAACGAGACATGCAGTCTCTTTAGAAGACGCTATGATTAGGGGGAGCACGGTGCTTCGAGAAATTAGCCTTGAAGAGAAGCGGGTCTGTGTGCCCACTCCTATAATAAAGAGCCAATTTTTCATGTACCAGTAGTAGAACCAGGCTGTCCAGCACCTGCTGTTGGATCTCCATTAGCAGCACCTATGGTTCATGAGGCTCCTATTATTCAGGAACCTGAAGTTCCAGATGTTGCTAATGAAGAAGAAGAACCCTCACAATTAGAAAATAATGTGCTAATTCAAGAGAATGTGAGAAGATCACAAAGAGTAAGAATATCAGCTATTCCTGATGACTATGAAGTCTACATGAGTGAAGAGATTCAAATGGAGGGCGATCCCGTCTCTTTTGAAGAAGCTATGAGAGGTCCCCATTCATTTAAATGGCTTGAGGCTATGGAAGATGAAATGAGGTTCATGAGTGCCAACAAAGTCTGAAAATTAGAAGAAATTTCTAAGGGAGCCAAAACAGTAGGCTGTAAATGGGTCTACAAGATCAAACGTGACTCCCAAAGGAATGTCGATAGATTTAAGGCCAGACTTATGACAAAAGGCTTCACTCAGAGAGAAGGAATAGACTATAATGAGACATTCTCACCTGTCTCATCTAAGGATTCATTTAGAATCATTATGGCCTTAGTGGCACATTATGATTTAGAATTACATCAGATAGATGTAAAGACGGTATTTCTCGACGGGATCTATATGAGAATGTCTATATGGCACAACCTAAGGATTTTGTCGAAGGTAAGGAGAATTTAGGATGCCATTTGACTAAGTCCATTTCTAGACTAAAACAGGCCTCTAGGCAATGGTACCTCAAATTCGATGAGACTATAAGAAAATTTGGATTTAAGGAAAATAAGGAGGACAATTGCATCTATGCTAAGTTTAAGAATGGAAAATTTATTTTTCTAGTTTTGTATGTGGATGACATTCTACTTACAAGTAGCGATGTCAGTCTACTATTAGACATTAAGAAATTCTTGTCCTTACATTTTGATATGAAGGATCTTGGTGAAGCTTCCTATATATTAGGAATAGAGATTCATCGAGACAGAACTAAGGGAGTATTATGATTATCGTAGAAGGCATACTTAGAAAAGATTCTAAGGAAATATAGTATGCATGCATGTAAACCTTTGCCTGCTCCGATAGTCAAGGGTGATAAGTTTAGGAATTTTTAATGTCCTAGGAACCAATATGAGATTGATCAAATGAAGTCGGTTCCATATGCTTCTGCTGTCGAAAGCTTGATGTATGCTCAAGTCTGTACTCACCCTGACTTAGCTTTTTTTTACCGAGATGCTTGGTAGATATCAGAAAAATCTAGGCATAGATCACTGGAAAGTAGTTAAGAAAGCCTTGAGATATATACAAGGCACAAAAGGCCTCATGTTAGTATATAAGAGATCAGATACCCTTGAGATAGTGGGTTATTCAGATTCAGATTTTGCGGGATGTGTGGATACTAAGAAATCCACGTCAGGTTATATATTCACACTCGCAAATAGAGTTGTGTCATGAAAAAGCTCCAAATAAACCGTGACGGCATCTTTGACGATGTATGCCGAGTTTGTTGCATGTTATGAGGCCACCGAACAGGCACTGTAGTTTAAGAAGTTTGTTCCTAGTTTAAGAGTGGTCGACAGCATCAAAAAGCTACTTAATCTATACTTGCGACAATGGGCTAGCAGTATTATACTCCCATAACAATAAGAAGAGTGTTGGTGCCAAATACATCAATATTAAGTACTATGTTGTTAAGGAAAAAATCCAAGATCAAATTATAAGTCTAGAGTATATAAGTACCAAGCGAATGCTTGAGGATCCGCTCACTAAAGGTTTATCACCCAGTGTGTTTAGAGAACACTTAGCCGACATGTGTTTAAAGGAAAGCCTATGATCCTTGGATTCTGAGGGGCCTAAAATAAGATAAGAATCTATTTCGGAATGAAAAGATGTATTGTAGTTGTTGAGTCGTGTAGTACGTAATTGACTATTAAGATGAAACATACTCTATGCATTGATCCGTAATGGAACAGATATTTGGTTAAGTTTAGTGTAAGTATTAAGTAGAGATCTAGAGGAAGAATGTTGGTAACAGATCTCCCGGGAGGAGAGGGGGACCAAGTCTCTCTCCTCCCTGCGTGCACAACGGCCATGCGCGCGCACCCCTGGTCTCACGCGCCCTAATCGGGGGCGCCCAACCGAATTCGGTTAGGGGCCCCCGTCGCGCAGCGCCATATAAAAGGGGAAGAGGCTGCGGTGTGCAGGTTTCTGATCCCTGTTGCGCCAACTCTCGATCCCTAAATTTCTAAGCCTACCAGATCCGTTTCGACGCTGAGAGCGACATAAAGCTTTTGCCTCCTTGCCGATCACCGTCGAACTCAGCCGGACTCCGACGCCGACGACCACCAAGGCCATGACGTCCTCATCGTCCAATCAAGGCAAACCAGAAGGTACGCCTTATCGATCCCAAACCCTAGCAATCTATGGTTTTAACAAATTTATCCTCCATAACCGAAACTGCCGGCTGTTGATTGGAGACCATTTGATCAGATTGCCATATGATCTCCATTCAGATTTTTGCAAGCACCATGGACAGTGTATTTTGGGCCCGGGCCACGAGAGAACCACGCTCTGCACTCTGAACCAGCAGCTACCAGTCACCCGAAAAGCCAAAGCATAGCAATATTAGACTAGTGGCTAGTGAGTAATCTTAAGTCTTTACAATAAAAGGAGTGATTAGATTAGTGAGTAAACCAGCCGCTCATGTTTATGCACCCAAAGAGCTCAGCTTTTCACTGCACCATGCTTTGACCCGTCCTCCGTTCTCTTCTCTTCTCCACACGTACTTGTCTCTTTGCACTTTGCAGCCCGAACCCTGAAGCAGTGAAGCCCCACACAAATTCGCACTCCCTCACTTGGTCCAAAGGCACAGGCCACAGGTATGCAGCTCCAGCTTTGCCTTTGGCCATTTCCATGGCTCAGCTGGGTGAATATCCCCTAGGTGGTGCATCTCCCCTCCCACAGCTAGACACCACCAGCAGCAGGCAGCAGCAACACCACCGCCATGGCTTCTTGGGCTCTTGGCCCTAGCAGATGTACTTGCACTGTCCATCTTCTCCCCCTGGCCGAGTGACTGATTGATTATGGTGTCATTTTCCTCAGGTGGGGGATGTTCATTCTTGATCTGTTGTTGGCTACTTGCTTTTGCTTTAATGTGTGCCACCCCATCACTCTCTAATCTACTTCTTCTACCTCTTCCCCCTTCCCTCCAACGCGTCTTTGATAAATCTATCGCCGCCGCCACCCCCACCGGCTCCTCCTCCTCCTGCTACAGCGGCATTGAATGGTCACTGGAGTTAGTGCTCCCATGTCTCGGTGTGGATGTGGGGTGAGGCAGACCACATGTGTATGTGCTGTGCTGTTGCTCATATAGTCATATGAGTCCAGTGTGCTCCATCACACCTGCTTCTTCTTCTTCTTCTTTGGGGGGAGGGGGGAGCAGACAGAGGGAGATGGTGGTGTGTGTGATGTGTCTCGTGAGCTTGCAGCTCAGCAGCTGTCCTGTTCCAGGTTGCAGTGTGTGTGTGCTGTGCTGCCCCCTTCTTTAGTGTTTCCTTCTCCTCTTTGGGGATTATCTTAAAGATTCTCTTTTTCAGTTTTTGGTTATTAGTCTCTCTGGTTCTGGCCCACTGCACCCTATTTCTGTGGGAAATGCTGGGGTTGGGGGCCTCGTGATTTCTTCCTCTTGTTGGCCCGCTTCCCCGCCGCTTTGCCCTGTCGGCGAGTGGCGATGCGGCGGAGTGCGGCGTTGGATCTGTCAAATCCGTAGGTGTATATTGCGCCTTCATCAAGGTGGTTTCTTTGATCCGGAAACGCAAAAAAGATTTCGCCTTTGTTCTTAAAGGTTCAGAAGGTTCAGGTGTTCGTGTGGCATGGTTGGTTTCTGCTCGATTTGTTCAATTTTTTTCATCGGCGCCACTTGCTCTCTTTTTTGTTGGATTCTTCTTCCACATGGTTTGGATTTCTTGGTGATGTGTTGATTCCCCCGCGTTATTTGATTGTTTTGATAAATCGGAATGAAATGTTGCGCCTTTTGTCAAACAAACCCTAGCTATTATGTTGTTAACTTGGTGTGCTAACGGGGGCAAATTTGGTTTTCAGATGAGAAGTCGGGGATCGTCCAGTCACATTGAGTACTGACTGCCCTGCTGAGTATTTGGAGAAGGTGGAGAGATCTTGGTGTTCACCTTCCTGTTCGATTCTGCACTTGTGTATTTCAGATAAACTGCTCAGTTCATGTCATCGAAATCCCTATAAAAAAGTATGTCTGGTCAATCAACAAAGCCGAAGGACACAGGGAAAGATGAGAGGCACGAAGTTGATGCCGAGGTGGCTACAGAGGGGCAAACACCATCTGACCAGCAGCGAGGTTCTCCAGCTTCTGTGATGGACAAGGAACTTTCAGGCATCTCTTCAGATTCTGGGGTCCTGGATGTAGCGTTAGTTTCAGAGGGAGATTCTGTTGAGCTAAAAGAGATCCAAAACTTGGATTGTAATGGGATTCAGGAAAAGAAGACGTCGCAAAAGAGTAGCACAAGTGATAGCTTTGCTTCTGCTAAAGTGAGTGATGAGACAAATAGTTTGAGGAAGACCAGTGGTAGTGCTAAGACAAGTGACCGGGCTAATTTCACTGAGAGTGGGAAGAGCAGCATGTGTCGCGCAAGCACAAGCAGCGACATAAGTGATCAGAGCTCACACAGCAGCATGAGCAGCGCCACCACAAAGCCGCACAAAGGGAATGATTCAAGGTGGGAGGCTATCCAAACGGTCAAAACCAAGGATGCTATTCTTGGTTTGAACCACTTCAGACTGCTCAAGAAGTTAGGTTCAGGAGATATTGGCAGCGTATATCTCTCAGAATTGAGTGGTACGAAGAGTTATTTTGCAATGAAGGTTATGGATAAGGCATCTCTGGCAAGTCGGAAGAAGCTTCTTCGATCACAGACTGAGCTTGAGATACTGCAGTCCCTTGATCATCCATTTTTACCAACCCTATATACTCACTTCGAAACAGATAAATTTTCATGTCTGGTGATGGAATTCTGTCCTGGAGGGGACCTGCACACCCTTCGACAAAGGCAACCTGGGAAACATTTTTCAGAGCAAGCAGCAAAGTATGTACTTCTGCTCATCATAAGTTTTATCATTATGAATAATCTGTTGGTTAGCATGTTTCCTAGTAGCAGTATCATATCTCTTGTCCACTCGTTGACGTTCTTATTTATTTGTTTGTTTCTATTAACATTGTTGGGAATGCATGACATAATATGTAATATTTAAGATTTTAACATCCAAAACTCCAAATGCACAACACATTTGTTGTGCACACAGTAGCAGGAATATTAAGTATGCTCTTGATACTTTTTTGTGTCTCATGTTGTATTTTGTACAATTCTATCCTATTTTGACCAAGTCCTTCTGATTATTGTTGAATTATATGGATCGTGAAATGTGTAGGTACTCGTGTGATGCTTTTAACTTGACTATCAATATTTGCCAAATCAGTTTTCAGTGAAAAGGTTTGTTTGAGCATTTTACTGAAACTGGCACTCAATTTCTTGATGTTTCTTTCAGGTTCTATGTAGCAGAGGTTCTCCTAGCGTTGGAGTACCTGCATATGCTTGGGATCATATACCGTGATCTCAAGCCAGAAAATGTCCTAGTTCAGGAAGATGGCCACATCATGCTGTCTGACTTTGACCTCTCTCTTCGCTGTTCAGTGAGCCCAACTGTGATCAAGTCTGCAAATCCTGGCTTGGATGCACTGCAGAGGAATAATGCAGCATACTGTGTTCAGCCTGCTTGCATAGAGCCATCCTGCATTCAACCATCATGTGTTGCTCCAACCACATGCTTTGGACCACGGTTCTTCTCTAAGTCCAAGCCCAAACCAAAGTCCAAGAAGGAGAAATCAAGGCCTGATGCTGTGAACCAAGTAAGCCTGTTCCCTGAGCTCATTGCTGAACCGACTGATGCTCGGTCCATGTCCTTTGTTGGCACCCATGAGTACTTGGCCCCGGAAATAATAAAAGGGGAGGGACATGGCAGTGCGGTGGATTGGTGGACCTTTGGCATATTCTTGTATGAGCTATTGTTTGGCAAGACTCCTTTCAAGGGTTCAGGCAATCGAGCTACGCTCTTCAATGTCGTTGGCCAGCCCCTGCGATTCCCGGAGTCCCCGATTGTGAGCTTCTCGGCAAGGGACATGATAAGGGGATTGCTGGTCAAGGACCCGCAGCACCGGCTCGGCTACAAGCGTGGGTCTACAGAGATAAAGCAACATCCCTTCTTTGACGGCGTCAATTGGGCGCTCATAAGGTGTGCGAGCCCTCCAGACATACCTAAGCCTGTTGAGCTCGACTGTCTCCGAAAGCAGGTGCCATCAACAAATGGGAATGTTGCACCAGCTGCAAACCAAAGGGGCTCAGATAATTATCTCGAGTTTGATTTTTTCTAGGTTTTTTTGGGTCGTATCTGAATCCAAAACAGGGCATTTGAGTTGATGCGCCAAACAAAGAGAACATGTAAAGCTCCTCAAGGCATATGCTTGGTTGAGGCACTCTTCAGTTGTAGATTTGTAAGCTCATTTCTGGAACCCCGAGTTATTTTCCATTGAACTGCTTAGCTCTGTTTCCATTCGTGCCGAAATTTTATTAGCCACCAATGGTACCTGAATGGATTTTGTGGTGCTTTGTTCGAGCTGCTGACCCTGTAACTGGATGTTCTTCCTTGATCATATATTACAACAACTGATGATACATGTAGCTGACATTACAACAGCTGATTGTCTTATACCAGTAGCAGCAACAATTTTATGATTTTAATCGGTTGTGACATGTAAAAACTAGAAATGAGTATCATTGTCTGAATCAGATGTTTCAGTTCCAGCTTCAGTCAGGATCGGACAAGGAGCAGATCACGTTGTGCCCCCTTCCACCTTCAGTGTCCTGCTCTTATCCTCTGCAGTATGCACTGCACATTGTCGTCTATACATATCACAAGTGGATTGCCGTGTGTCTCCTCAGTGGCTGTATCAGATCAGACACGCCAGATTGGCTCCTTAACAAGACATTGACGGATTTTTGTACTGTCATTATCATTTTTAATACAGGTTCTTACCTGTATGTATAAAAGAGCAGGTAATCATTTTCTTTGACCTGAGGTTTAGGACATCATTTTCGCTGCTACTTTCTTTTACCTGAACTATCTCTGTGAAGGAATCCAATGGTAAAATTGGAATATCCAGAGAATTTCTGATTTCTGAATCACTGGACGTAGCCAACAGTTCTCAGGGTCCTGAAGGACGCTTGCATCCTTATTCACACAACCAAAAAATTTCATTCTTATCGTTGACAAAGCAGCAGAGCACATCGTCGGCCTCAGATTGGCAGGGATCTGGTTGGAACAGCCTTGCAGCTCCAGTACTGTATGATCCTATCCTCGTCGCGTTGTTCTTTTCTGCATGATATATCCATCGTTGCGTTGCTCTTATGAGGTTGACATGCGTGGAACATTTTACTGCCATGAGACCGATGACTGACGTTGACTGCATGAGCATAAAAGTCTGAAACTCTGAACTGTATTTTTGGTCCTGTCCTAAGACCTGCAGCCATGCATGCATTCAGAGTGAGTTCAGTATCTGCATCTATTGTACAAAAAATCTACCCGTCATAAGATCATTAAGTCTATTATAATATCAATAAGTAAATCATCTAATCTTGTACTGAATAAACAATTCAGTAAAAGAACCAATTGTCTACTTGGCGATTACTTAAGGTTTCCCCTTGCCGTTTCTCAGGAGAAGCCCAAAACAAAATTTCCTCTCCTTGCATCATTCAACGATAATTTGTTTGCAGTTAGTGATAATCTCGAGTTAATGTTAGATTAGAAAAATTATTTGTAGCTTAGAAAACTATAAATGAATTAATAATCATGATTGATCCGATTATCTAAACCATCAGATTAATCTTATCTAAACCATCGGCCTAATCTTATTCCATACACTTTGAGGATACTGTAAATTGTCACTCGGTATAAAAATGATTCCTATTCTATTATTATTTAAAAGCATTTAAGTGTTTTTACTCTTAACATATGAAAATTAGCATTTGCCAGTGTTCTAGAACCCAAGGTTCCCTCTCCTACATGGTCGGGGGTGATGCAACGTCACGTTTTCAACCTCTTTACCTGGTCTAAATCAGATATCAGATGAATGCCCAAAGAGGATGAACCCTCAGGTTAATAAATGGCTACTATCTAGCCCATGAGTATCTCAAACTGTCATATTGCTCCTATAGTGACAAGGGTCGTTGCTTAGACCTCAGTGTTAGGTTGTTAGTGTCTAAACTATCCGGTTCTTCTTTTGGTTGCTCCCAAAAGATCTGCCCTGACGATCCTAAAATATAAAGCACGTGGAGGAATCTCTCGAGCTTAATCGCCTCGAGCCCTTGAGTAGACTCAAGGAGAGGAAGCTTAGGAGACATACTTATGTCACACAACGGTTCAACTAAAACATGACTTATTATCCTGCTTGACCATCACACACCTTTCTATTTAAGGCCACGCGATATTCACCCTCACAAATCAAGTTTCGGCGTGAGTAACAGGACGTTATGTAATAGCCCTCCATCAAAGCTCATATGATCTGTCAAGTGACACCTCCTATAGCAAGGAAGCTTCTAACACTACACTTATTGTTAGGTGAAGCTAGCTACTGTGAACCTCCCATGGTCTCAAAACAATATCTTTTTTCATAGAGTCGTACCTATGATTTAGAGGCCCCTGAACGAAACATATAATAAGGCTCTAAATTTCGAGAAAACAACGTAACTAAAGACACAAAACATGCTTTTACTTATTATATATCCATATTTATAA
>KE371014.1:71076-82307 GCA_000418225.1 Zizania latifolia
CAGCCGCGCCGCGCGCAGCACCCCCGCCAGCGCCGCCACCGATGCCACCGCGTTGTAGAGCACGTAAAGAAGGAGGCTTTCCTTGGGCGCCGGCATGCTGGAGATCCCCATCTCGGCGGCGGCGACCGGCGGTGGCGAGATGAGACTTGAGAGCGGTGGTGGCTGCGTGCGTGCGGCCGTGCGCACAGGCTCGAACCGCATTTATAGGCGACCCGTCTTGATGTAGGCGTTCCTCTCCGCCGTCGGATCCGCGCGGGCGAGCTCATCCGGCCGTCCGATCAGCGGGGGGAGACATCCCACATGTTCCGTTCGTGGGCGTCCAATAATGTGCACGTTTTTGGAGGCAGAGACGAGAGAAGCCCCAATTATTATCCAGGCTTAGCTGATGCTCCAAACCAGTAACAGTACAGAGTTACAGATGAAGAACGTGTTCCAGTTTAATGTCGACTGGGTTAAGCAGGCAAGATCCAGGTGGAGATTTTTGGATTAACCGGGGTAGAGTAGATTAGAGTATCACATGCGGTGATGTGGGCGGCGCTAATCCACGTAGGCAGGGTGGGCATCCGATGAGTGCGCGGTGCGTACGTACGTGCGTGCGTGTTCTTCTATCTCTCTTTCTGTCCAACTTGTTGGGCTACGCTTTGTCTACTCGATGATCACTATCGTTGCAGCAATCTGCTCCTCTTCCATTTTCTTCGATTTGGAATAATGGAATCGTACATTATGAATATACAATGCATGTGGTTAGTCAATCTGCTGTCTACCCATCATCGATGATGGAACGGAGGAAGAAGAAGAAGCAGCGGCGGCACAGAGCGATCGACGTGAAAGCGAAGTGCAGTGCACGCACGCACGCACGGCGAAATGGGCGGGCGTCTCGTCGTGGTAGTAGGCCCGGCGCGCCGCGGCGGCGACGTGGCCGTCGCCCGCGCGCCGGTCGTAGGGAGCGGCGGCGGGGGAAGATGTGCGGACGCGAGCGCGCGGGCGGCGCAGCGCTGCTTTCCGGTGCGGTGCATGCACCCAGCGCGGCAAAGGTGGGCCCCTCTCCCCGCCAGGTCACGTGGACGCCACGTGGCTCTCCACGTGCTGGAGAGTGACGTGGTGGGAGCGCGCGGGTGTGTCCCGGAGCGGTGAACCAGCGCCGTCGCATCGCGTCGCGGCACGCAGCCACGGAGTCGCAGCTGTTTTTGTTTCTGCACTTATTTTTTTGCAAGGAGACGTAAATATTAGTTTTAGAGATGTATATATATTTAGTATAAGCTATTAAATACTGATTTTTAAGTAAGAGTGTGTTTGTTTTAATTTCTGACCATCGTAGTTATTTCTAGAATCTAAAACTAAAATAAACAGTATAAATTTTGAATTCAGCTTGTGAGAATTAATAGCCGTATAATCTTGAAATAAACTAGAATATAAAAGTTAAGAAACAACAGTTTCTTTAAATTTTTACTAACTATATATTTAAAACAGACTAGCTAACTGCTAAAAATTTTCAACTTATAAAAAACACCTAGAAGGCTAAAACCAATCCGATTAGCTTGGTTTCATAAAGCTGATCCTGGCGCAGTAGTGGCGCTGGCTCTTTGCGGGGAGCGAGACGACGGCCTACTTTTGATGACTCGTCGGGCTCGTCATTCGTCAACCATCAAGTGGCAGCTACAAGTCCACTTCACCGACTGACTGGGCACTCCGCATGGAGCCATGGAGCCGTACACAGTGGCCGTTACTATCGTCAAGTTGCTGCTAGCCTGCTAGTCTGCAACTGTTAGGTCTCCTCGTCACTGTCGGAGCAGCTAGATGTGTTTGCTTCGTGCCAGTTGGATTCTTGCTCTTCGGCCTTGCTGCCTTGCTTCGGCCTATGTAGTTCTAGCTCAATTAGTCAGAGCATAACGCTGCTAAGCCATACTATCTATCTGTACCTCAGATCCCAAGAGACGAACACAAATCAGTGGATAGCAGATCACCCTGCGTTTCTTGGCTGAAGCTTGCGGCCACGGCAGCTTCGTCTGAAAAAGGACATCTTTCTTGGCTGATGTTCTTGCCGTTTTCCAGCTTGAGGTGTTGTGTATCAGCTACTGCTGTCTATTAGTCACTGTGGGCTGAGCATGTTTTAATTAATCGATTTTTACCTGCAGTTGTGGACAAGGGAGCTTGATCTGTGTGTGGAGAAAACTCTGCACAAGGGTTCATCAGCTGGATCATGAAATGTCTATCATGGTTTATCCTCTCTCCCACAAAGACTTAACAAAGTTGATAAATTAGTGATAAGAATAACTAAAATATTACTTAGTAAGAAAGTAGTACTGTAGAGTGAAGTAAGCAATATGTAACGAGTATTAAAAGAATAAAATCTTATGTAACGAGTATTAAAAGAATAAAAATTTTTGCAAACCGATGTTAGATAAGAGGATAGAAATGAAGCATTTTGAGACAGATTTAAAGGCTAGAAATGAAGTCGGATAGAGGAAGTAACTCGTAATTACCTGACAGATTCAATTGAAGGAAGCTTCATTAAAGAGTTCCTGCTCCCTATTCACTGCTCATCTTGGCATGGCCTGGAAGATTATCTGTCAGGGATGGAGGTAACATAGTCTGTTGAACTTTGCTCTCTGTTTTTTCTCACTTGCTTTTATGACATTGCATTAGCATGTACTAATAGGGTGATAAATTTATTTATAATTCTGATTTATGTGACAAACTAGTATTCCCTCTGTCCTGAAATTACAGGGAAATTTTCATCTTGCACATTGTCCAAAATTTTAGTGACATGTTTTCAGATTGTTGATCCAGATAAGTTTTAAATATATTGCCAGTGAAACTTGGAACGTCTAAGTGTACAATTTAATGCAGAATCAATAATATTTTCATTGCAGTGCAGCATACAAGTATTATCTTTTCTAGGTTGTAATCACATGAACCTCTTGTTTTTCTCTGCTGTTCTTTGAAACTAACTTTTTTTTTAATAAACGGCAGAAGAGCTACCAGAATATATTAAATAGAGATTACGAATGTACAGGAGAGAGAGAGAGGAGGAACAGGGGGGTTAGGTGGGAAGAGAGGCTAGACATGAGGCACTTACCTCCAAGGATAAAAACGAAGCGAAAACGGACGAAAATAGGTGCTACCATATCTGTTTCCGTATTTTTTAACGGAAACGGAAACGAAAACAGATATAACGGAAACGGAAACGAAAACGAATAGTACCGAAAATGAATACGGATCGAATAAGGAACGGACACTGATACGGATCGAATATATGTCGAAATACAAAGCACCAAGTATCAACTCATAAATCATAACACATAATTTCTAAATAGAAATAATTCGAAGTTCTAACTTTCATTTCGAAATAGAAATAGTTTAAAGTTTCAACTTTCGTCATCAATCATTCATCTACTTATCTTCCTCTAAGTCCTCCTTCATGTAACACTAATCATCCATGTCATTATATAATGAAAGTACTTAATCAATTGTTGACAAAATAATAATAAATTCAGCGGGAAACTAAGTTAGATAAATAAAGGACAATAAAGAATTAAAATATAAAAAATCCTGTGAGGCTACAAACATATATAATACTCTACAAAATTAAGTTGGAAAAATATTGCCACAGATTTTTCTTAGGAAGTAAGAAACTAATTGTTCTATAATGTAAGAAACATATATATGCTCTGACCTGATATTGAAAAAAATTCAGGCATATGTAAGGCTAAATTTCATCTATAGCTAGAAAAATTCCATCTAAATTCGTTGCTTGTCAGTAGCAGTCAGTATAAAGAAATCGGTGTGACTTTGGTGGTTGTCGATCTCCAATTGCTGTCAATTATGTGTAAATGTTATCAATCATCAAAGGGAAAGGAGCAACAACTAATAATCACAAGGAGCTAAAAATTACCAAAGCTTGGGTAGCGGTGGCTCAGCCAGCCTGGCCTGCTCTGCTCGCCGGTTCATGTTTTGCTCTGCTACGTGGCTGCCACACTCGATGCCGCCGCGCTACGTGGAAGCGGAGGCCACGTGTGGGCCCCCGTCCGTGAGCAGAGCCTATGGATGGCTGTGTGCGGGCGTGCGGCGATGGAGGGATGGGCCGGCTATTCTCTGGGCCAGTATGCGACCGTGGGCTTAATATTCATAATATTCAGAATATGTGTTAAGTCTTAAGGAGTGGGTTGAATACGGAAAAAATCTGTTTTTGCTTAGGCGGAATATCCGGTACTGTATCTGTTTCTGTTTCTGTTTCTGAACAAAAAAATTCCGTATTCGTTTTCGTTCCGAAAAATTCCGTTTCCGCATCCGTATAAATCTCTCCGTTTCTGTTTTTCATCGGAACGGACGAAAACTTTCCGCTCTGTTTTTATCCCTACCTACCTCAGACCAAGCTCTGACTTCCTCCTTAATTTTGTGAAGGATGGCTAAGGGGCTACTTTCCAGGTTCCGAAAAACACGGGCGTTCCTCTCCTTCCCAATTTTCCAAGTTACTAGGATAATCAGGGAGAAAGTGGTCTATGACGACTGCCCTGGCCTGGAGACAAGAGAAGTCCACCATAGGTTGACGGAGGTGGTAGGATGGCCCGGGGCTTGGTAAGCATTTATGAAGTTTATCCCTAACCAATTGGCAACAATAGTTCAAAGTCTCTTGGAGAATCTACAGCCGCTGAAAAAGTGAATCGTGGATTCAGACTCTCACCTACAGAGAACACACCTTTGGTGATGGGGCCAGCCTCGGAGGGCAAGGCGATCAGAGGTCCAAAGCCTATTCTGAATGGCAAGCCATGCAAAGAATTTGTACTTTGACGGAGCCCAAGTTTTCCAAATGCTTTGGACGAAATCTGTTCTGGTCGATCTGTTGAATTGGGCGAGGTAGGCGGACTTGGTCGTAAAGACTCCCGAATTATGCGCCGTCTAAACAATCCTGTCTTTGATTTTAAGTTGGAGCTGAACTGAGCAAACTCTAGACCAAAGTTTTGTGAATTCTTCCAAGGCCTGGCTGGAGATGAGAAGACTGGAATGGTCGAGGTCTTGAACCCATTTGTTATCTTGGATTGCTGCTGAGACCGAGATGTTCTTTTGACGGGCCACCAAGAAAATAGTTGGCGCTAGGTCCATCGGTCGACGTCCATCAAGCTAAGAGGACTGCCAGAACTTTGCTTTTTGACCATTTCCGATATGGACCGTTGTTAAGGCGGCGAAGAGTTATTGGTTGACGTCGTTGCAGGGGGTTTCACTGCCTACCCAAGGCCTGGTGAAGTGGTGCTAGTCTTGCCAAAGCTAACGGAGACGGAGGGCCCGAGCGAAGAGTTTGAGGTTTAGGATCCCCAGGCCTCAAGACACGCAAGACGGCATACTCTCGACCAGTTTACCTTGCGCTTGCCAGCCATTAAGTAATCCACGCATGTCCAGAGGAAGCACCTTCTTTTTTTTTTGTCAATACTTGATGTCAGGTACCTAGGAACCCTTATCGCTGACATGATGTAAGTTGGGATCGAGGATGACTGATTTAACAAGCGTGAGGCGCCCACTGTGAGAGAGAAGCTTCCCTCGCCAGGCAGAGAGGCGGCTCGTGATCTTGTCATCAATGAATTGTAGATCAACCCGACGAAGGCGCTTTATTAAAGTGAGAGCCTAAGGTACTTCAGGGAAAAGGATGTCACTGAGACAAAGTCTTGAAGGATCTCGTTGAGGTTTAGATCGTCATAGCGAATCGAAACCTCCTAGCTCTTAAAGATGTTTACCGTTAAACCCAAGGCCAGACCAAAATCTCGCAAAATGGTCGCTAGGGTGTTTATCTCCTCCTTTGACGGCTTACAGAAAATTACCGCATCATCGGCATAGAGCGATATTCTGACTGAGGACAGGCTGCCGTTCAAGACAGGGTTTAGAAGGCCTCACTCTGTTGTTTTCTGAAGGAGACTCTGAAGCGGGTCTATAGCCAGTTAGTGGGTATTTCTCTAAGATCAATCTAACCAAATAAATAATCAAAATCTACAAACTAAAATATGTTGACTGAACAATAGATTATTATCTGAGATACATTCAGGCATTCAGCGTTGGTGTTTAATCATGGAGTTGGCCAACAGATCAACTTAAGAAAGATTATAGAGAAAGCCAAAGCCCCGGTCATCAAAGAAAACTTAATCAAAATGGCATCCAGCTTCTTTTCACATGTTTGCTAAGCGTGCATACGCCTTATTATTTTGTCTGATCTCTCATTCCTCCGTGCGGATAAGTGCATCTTCCAAATCTTTTCTCTAACTTAAATATCTAATCAAATCACTATAAAGACCAAACTAATGCACGACTTGAACTCAAGCGTGCACTAAGAAATCTTGGTGCCAAAGTTGCAATCTTTTCCCCAAGTAGATAATTGCCTAGAGGGACAATTATAAAGCCATGGATGTGTGCATTAAGAGGACAAATTCCTGAAATTAAGGGCTGCAACATCACCTCTAACCCAAGAAAGTGAGCAACAGGCTGAAGCTCTGCAAGTTGCAAGCAGTAGCAGGTAGCAATACATCACACTGTTCTTGCTTCTTGATTAGCATCAGCTCTGCATATTAAAGTTTCAGGCTTGCAATGCAAACATGTAGAGAAACACGTAGAGTTCAGGCAGTGATACAGATGGGGCCTGCTGCGTGCGACAGGTCGATCACTTTGCAACGTTTCCTCCGGGAAAAACACCAAACATGGGGAAGTGCCACCTGAACTACCCGAGCAAGAGGTGGCAGTCCACATCTTGCTGATATAGCACAGATGCATCACCATATGATTTATGATAATATAATCAAAGTTTTAGGACAAGAGCAATGTGAAAAGTAGTACTACTTTCTGATTGAATCAAAACATGGACAGCAGATTGATCCGATCACATGGTAGTACTATACCAAATGCCAATGGTTACGAGTTATTTAATTTGATGATAAATTTTGGCTTTCAGATCCAAGCTCGGTGTCAGATATCTTGTGTAGTGTAAACCATCAGTTGACATGAAGTGAAGAGTCACAAATCTTCAGAATTTGTGACAGATGCACCTTGTTCTTATCTTCATTTCTATGCTCACTAATCTGAACTGGATCTATCAATCTATGTTCTTACCATGCTCTAGGCTACAATTGGAGCTAGCAAATTATGACAGGCTATGATCAGAACAGACAGGCCTGGTGAATCAGACAGATGCCCCGAGCTCAGAAATTTGGTCTCAGCTTTGTTCAGGCTAGAAAAATTGGACAGAATTTTGTAGGTATCACCACACATTGCAGGGAATTAGTAACTGAATGAAAGAACCTCAAAGAGGTTAACAAATCCATTCTGCTACCATCTTTAACTGTGGCAATGGTGGCAGGATATTCTTATCTGACAGAAATCATCCTGCTTGGTAGTAAATGTCACATGAAGGTCACAGTGACCACCACTAGGAGCCTAGGAGCATTGCTACTAGTAATTTGGGTTGCTTGGTACCTCAAAGAGGCGACAAATGTTAGATATTCAACAGATTTTTACCCCTGTGCATAGATGTCTTAACTGTTCTGATTTCGGAGAATGTGATCCAGCAGCTATATATATAGTGAATTAGTAGCTTTAACAATGTACTAGCTTAGCTAGATGCTTAAATATTTGAGCATTGTTACGGTGCGTTATATTCTATTGGTGGTATTATACTACAGTAGAATCTATCTTAGCCATCGATTTTAAAGGATAAATTAGTACTTTAATTGATTATATTTTAGATATAATTATCATTAGATAATTTGCATGCATCTCTTTCACTGGCTGGTTACATCTTTGTATGACTCGTTTTTTTGACAATGGTATTATTTCTAAATTCTACTAACATAAATTAAGATAAAAGTAAAAATTATTTTTAACCCTTGGATGGAATGAGATCAAGGGTTGGTATTCATTCTACTGCCAGTACAAGTAAGAAAACATGTATCCTTTCTGCAGCATTGTTAACCGTTTCCTCCTTTCGGTGATAGATAGAATGTTCTAAACCGACCATCAAATCTAATTACCTTTTGACAGTGCATCTAGATGTACTCCGATTGGATCTACCTGCGTACGTAAAGTTTGATGGAATTGTGTAAAAATTAGGGCTTGCAAAAAAATAAAATTACGGCATATGATCAGATCTTGGCAGCAACTGCAAGCAGGCCTGAGAAATGTCCTAATGTCAGTGAACTAACGGAAGAATTAGCTGTGAAAGAACTGCATCACAGCATTTTTTTTTTGAAAAGAACTGCATCACAGCTTGATCAAGGTACAGGTTTATCTTAGTTAATCGCTCGATAAGTCCACCTAAACTTAACTATGTGCTGCATGCCTCCATCTTGTCCTCACATCCTTGATGGGATCTGAATCCAAACCATCCTCATATTCTCCTGCTGCTGTTACCATCCAGTATTACTCAAACATTATCAACCATGTGTGACACCTAACATGTCTCCTAGCTTGTCCATCATCACCCATGTGACAGCATTCTAACCTCAAGTTAGGCTCAAGTGATGGCCGATTAGTGTGAATTGTTTATCTGTTTATACTCTACTTCAGTACGAACATGAAGTTAATTCAACATAGTTGACTTAACTTCAAGGCAGCTTGCAGGCAATCTTTTAAGCCAGGCAATTTGATTTGCTGCTGCTTCTTGATTGCAATTTTTAGTTTTGCAACTAGAGAAAGCATCCAAAGGGATTTTTCTATGTTCATATTTGATTCGAATAGACAAAAACATGGTTAAGTGAAACAATTGATGGAAACCACAAGGCAGGAACGGTGGTGAAACAATCGAATCCACCAAGCAGGGTGAGAAAAATGCAAAATTCTTTTCCAAGGATTGTGCTTTGCACTTTGTAAAGTTGTAATCTTGATGTTGAAATCATATTCACTCAAACCCCACAGGGTACAAAAGTATGTATTTTGACAATGGGGGATTAAAATGAACAGATGTTATCCTAGATTCTTAATATCATATTCCTCACTGTCCCTTGCACTCAAAGACATGTACATGTTCTTGCTGAAAATTTAATTTTTTTTTATCAGTTTGCCAACTTCACATGGGTAAGTTGCTAAATTTTTTTATGGGTATGGTGCTAACCTTCACCCCCTTTACTGTCATGTGCACCTTATTCCTCTCTTATTCCCCCTGTCTTATTCCTTTTCTTTAACCAGGAGGCCTCTCTCTGATGCCCATGATGAGTTCACAGGAAGTAATTAGGGTTGCCTGTTCTTGTATCCTAGTGTGTCTTTTTTCAGACACTTAGGCATGTGACATGAACACGCTTTCTGAACTTGAACAACTGTTAGGAAGCTGCAGAAAGTGTAATTTCAGATCAACGGACGGATTGGTGCGCATTAGCTGAAATGCAAATGAAATTTTGAATTAAAGAAGCTGCCTTGAAACTATACCTTGATAACATGAGTTTCTTGTAGATGTGAAAAGGAGGTATTCTCTTGCTAGCAGTGACATTATAATTGTCAAAGAAGCTAACTGTATTACCACACGCCTCAAAATATGTTTATAGCCTGTAATTGTTTCAGGAAACTGCTGAAGAGACTAACTTCTGCAGACATGTCAAAACTGCATAAAAGACTAAAGTCTGAACTAGAGAACTAAATGGTTTGAGGTGAGAAGAAATATGTTCTTGTGGAGTAGTGTCATTGTAAAGTACTCCAGTAAATCTGCATGAGAGTATCTTCATCTTGCAAAGAGGTAGCAGTAAAGCAGCAACTTCAGACCATCAGAAACATTTAGAAGGTCACACCCAGAAAAGGAGCATGCCTGCCTGCCAGACACAGAAGATGCTGTTCCATCTAACAGTGGATGGAAGTTGGATTACCGAGAGAATTAGCAGCTTGTTTTCACAGAACACGAGAAAGAAGCAGAGATGTTTTCACCTCCAAGACCCAAGAGCAATTAACTAATCAGAGATACTGTCATGGCAGCAGTGATAAGTACTCCAACTTGGGATAAGTATATGCAGATGATGGCAGCAACCACACCCCAATGCTACCACCTTCCTTTCAGCTTCTCATCACTTCAAGAAACAATGCATTATCCTTGTCTGATTAAAAACTTGAAGAACCTGTTTAATTTTGTTCAAGCCAAGATCAGATCAGATCAGACCAACACTGCATCAACCAAATCTGTTCTTTGTACAAGAAAAAACAGCAGTGATAAAAAATAGCCATTAGCTGCTTGATTAGTACTCATTTGGATCCAGATCTCCTGAGCTGTTCTTGTATAAACAAATCATAGGGTCTCCCCCTCTACAATCCCAACGTTAGTTAGCAGCAGGCAGGCGCTACCGCCACATCGCCAAGTCATTCCACCACATCGCCCGCATCGCCTCGCCGCACGCCACCTCGCGTCACCGCCGTGGCGCAGGCGCGCCCCAATGCCGCCGCCGCCGGTTGCAGCGAGGCTTGCGCTTGTTGTATCCGTCGCCTTCGCGCTGCTGGTCTCGCCGTGCCATGGCGTCAACGAGCAGGGCCAGGCGCTGCTCCGGTGGAGGAAGTCGCTGCGGCCGACCGGCGGCGCGCTGGACTCGTGGAAGGACTCGGACGCGAGCCCGTGCCGGTGGTTCGGCGTGGCGTGCGACGCGCGCGGCGACGTGGTCGGGCTGAGCATCACGTCGGTCGACCTGCAGGGCCCTCTGCCGGCGAACCTGCAGGCGCTGGCGCCGTCGCTGAAGACGCTGGTCCTCTCCGGCACCAACCTCACCGGCGCGATCCCCGGGGAGCTCGGCGGGTACGGCGAGCTGACCACCGTTGACATCAGCAAGAACCAGCTCACCGGCGCGATCCCGGCCGAGCTGTGCCGGCTGGCGAAGCTCGAGTCGCTCGCGCTCAACTCCAACAGCCTGCGTGGCGCCATCCCCGACGACATCGGCAACCTCACCAGCCTCACTTACCTGACGCTCTACGACAATGAGCTGAGCGGGACGATTCCGGCGAGCATTGGAAATTTGAAGAAGTTGCAGGTGCTCCGCGCCGGCGGAAACCAGGGGCTGACGGGCCCGCTGCCGCCGGAAATCGGCGGCTGCAGTAGCCTCACAATGCTCGGCCTCGCGGAGACCGGCATGTCGGGCAGCTTGCCGGAGACGATCGGGCAGCTCAAGAAGATCCAGACCATCGCCATCTACACCGCGTTGCTCTCCGGCAGGATCCCGGAGTCCATCGGCAACTGCACCGAGCTCACAAGCTTGTACCTTTACCAGAATTCTCTGTCCGGGCCGATACCG
>KE371015.1:12135-31608 GCA_000418225.1 Zizania latifolia
ACTACTTTATTTTAATATATAAACTTTAAATCTAATATAAATTGTAAAGCTCCGAAGCTTAGCTGTACGAAATAGGTCCAAAGTATTTTTTTTCCCTAGCGGCAATTTGCTAGCACATTTTTGCGGGTCACAGTTGCTTAGCTCTGTCTGTCATATGCCATTTTACTATATCTCGCTAGATTTGTCTTAGTTGTGGGAAAGGATTTATTTATCACACAAAAGAGTGGCATGCGACAATTTAGCAATAAACATGTCGAATTGAAAAGTTTCTGACCAAAGATGCCCTAGTTATTCATATGCTTCGTGGACATAAATGTGGCATTAGCATCAGGAGTACAGTGGAACCAAGCCTTGGACAATTGGAGTTTGATCTCTGGTATTGACTCCTTAATCCTATTTAGATCCTATTAATTTTTTACTCTTTAAAAATATAGACAAAGTCCATCATTTCAGTATTTCTTTCCGAAGCCCTGGTTGGCATCTTTGAGAATTTGAGATGTCACTTCAAAATTGTAAATATCACCCCAGCCAGCCAATCCTTACAATGATAAAGTACTTAAGCTTATTATAAAATTAGTTTTTGAAGTACAGAAATTGAAGATTGAGTCAATCTTTGGAACAACTTTCCCAACAACAATTCAATTATCACTGAAATTCCTTTAGGACATCGGCCCAAAACACCATTAGTTCGAATACGTTATTCAGAGGGTGTTTGTTTACAACGGAAATAATTGTAAGATAAAACTTTCATATTTACATCCCAAAACCAAAATTCCAAAAAAATAATAATAAAATATTCCAAAAGGCATTGGAAAACAGATTGACCAATGACCATATCGGCGTCCTGTTCCCTTGCAATGAGCAGGGGCACAGGAGGAGTAGTCCACCTGTAGCGAATCCGAGCCGTCCGTACGAGGGATCCGACGGATGCGGCCTATCTATCTCTGTCGCTCGCTCGCATGGACCGTCGCGCGATCTCTGTCTGGCCGGTGCAGGTTTCTGAGATCCACTGCCGGCGCTGCGCAGAAGATCGAGCGCTCTCTAGCTGTTGACGCCACCTGCGGTGGGGGTGGGGCCCACCCGGAGATGCAAGTGTTTCAGCTGCGAGACGTACGGAACCGCGACTTCGAGCTTGTCGTCGTCGAGGACGACTGGTTGTACTCGTACATGGCCGGCGCCGGAGTTGCTTCCGTTAAGCGGCGAATTTTATGCTACAATGAAACAACGGTTTATCTCAACGGTCAGAGCGAATAAGTGTAATTGTTATATTTATTCGTATGTTTAATAAAAATTTAATTAGTACTCTCTCTAACTCTTTAAAACAAGTCGTTTTAAACTTATATCAAGAGTTACATAAAATAAGTCATTTTATATTTTATTATGTATTTTAGATGGCTATACACCTGATGTAGTACTACTTCCTCCTTGTTTAGCGTGCTATCTTTACTCCCGCATTATATTTAATAGGGACAAACAAAAAAACACACACTAATTAATTACTTTTTGGTATCTAAAATCATAGCTAAAATAACTTCCTTTTAGGAACTAGAGGGAGTATTATATATTAACTATTTGATTTATTTTGAAAGATTTGATATGCAGATTTTGGTCTACTTATTTAAGAAAACAGATCGGCTAGAAAAAATTGTAGAAAGAATGTAACCTACAATAACTAATTAATATATTAATTTTAATTTGGAAGAGTATTAATAAGTTAGATTTACTCGTGTCAACGCAAAAGAGGCTTTTTATATTGATTCATGGTGCGTAGCCCTTTTATATTCACTAAAACACACTTGACACTTCCAACCCTCTTTTAACACGGGTCGGTCGTCGTAGGCTGATTAATCGCTGGATCTCCATTCTCCACCGACCGCGGTCGGTGCGGCGTCGATCGATACATCCCTGCATGCTGCATGCATCCTCCACCGGCTACCATTCAGCGCGCATCTGAAGCCGGCGGACAATTAAGCTCTCAGGCAGGATCGCGTGAAGACAACCGGATCGCAGCTGACAAATCCCACAGCGATCGACGGCATAGCGGGGAGGCGATCCGGCCGGTCGATCCGTCCGCCGAATCCATGCGCAGACAGACGAGCGGACTCGACGGCAGGTAGCAGCAAGAAAGTAGTCCTCGATGCACGCACGCTGCTGAGAACACATCCACGCATGCGTACGTGGTCGATCAGTATTGCTAGTGTTGTTCGGTAGCAGTGTGGTACAATTTAGGATGTGTTTAGTTGGGATTTTTTAATTAGCTAATCATCAGAGTAAATCTAAAAGTTCAACTATACTCATCTAAAATCTAAAAGTTAAACCAAATATATCAACTCAGGAACATAGATTCATAAAAAACAGGTACGTTGATATTTCGAGTGCACAATAGAAACTACTCTGATCTAGATTCCACATATTTTCAAACCATTGCAATTGAACATAGTCAGAAAGTTATGGACTAATTACTCACCATGTATTCATGTTACACATAAAATGATACTTGTTTGTTTTTCTCCGCTTATATTTCTTTCCCACTCACATATCACAACTGTTTTTAAAATCATCGCCTCAATCAAACAAACGTGACTGGATTAGGATTCTATGCAATCGACTTCACCATAACTTTATCACTGACACATAAATTCTAGCACCATCAAATCCATTTATATGTGAATGAGTCACACTACCTAAAAAGGCTATTAGTGACGGATCATAAAAGTCATTAGTGATGGACATCGCACACATCACTCTTATCACGTCAGTAATGATCTATTATTAGTGACGGACATACACTCGTCAGTAATGGTACACCTTTAGTGAGAAAAATACATCTATACCCGTTACTAAAGGTGGACCATTAGTGACGGATACAGATGTATACGCGTCACTAAAGGTCAATTTTTTTATTTCAGATCTATTATATTCAGCTTCGTTTAGTTTCTTTCAGTTCAAATAAATGAGATGACAAATAGATCTAAGGTGGTCGTGGATGAGCTCTTTCCGTCGTGTTTGTCATCATCCCGATATGCTTTCCGTATGGTCATCGTCGGTGAGGCCTCTATCCCTAGTGACAATGGAGAAAGAGAAGCAATAATGAAAAAGAAGAAGGAGATGAGGATGTGACAACAATGGAGGAGAGCAGGCAGTAGAATTTGGTGAAGCAATGGTAATAACTATGTACTCTTTGTTAAAGCAGCTCAATACTGAGGAGCTCATGGTCGGGTGGAGCATGAGGTGACGCTGGTCGCTGTCGGGTAGATCTTACAGTGACACTGGCCACCATCAATAGAGTTCGAGATGACAAAAGTAAAGATCAAGTAGAGAGAGAAGAGAGAAGGAAAGTGTAGAATGGTTAAGAGTAGAGACTGAAGAAGGGAGACAGAACTTTATAATAGTGCATGTGTGTTTTCGGGCTAGTGTTCTTTTGCCCGTCCAAATTTTTAAAATTTTTCATATGCGCCGGTCTTTAGTGACGGGTCTCACGGACACCCGTCACAAAGGTAGATCTTTAGTGACGAGTCTAGATATTCATGCGTCACTAAAGATTGGTTTTTAGTGACAGGTTTAGATATTCACGCATCACTAAAGGTTAATTTTTTTATTTTAGATCTATTCTATGTTTAGTTTTTTTTCAATTCAAATGAGGTGATAATTATATTCAAGGTGGTAGTGGAGGGGCTCTTTCTATCGTGTTTGTCATCGTCCTGAGGTGTTTTCTGTGTGGTCATCGTCGGTGAGGCCACTACACCAAGCCACAATAAAGAATGAGAGGCGATGATGATGAAGAAGAAAGAAGAGAGGAGGCGACAACAAAAAAAGGAGAGAAGGCGGTTGTTGGAGGAATTACCTTCCGCCATACTTAAGAAGTTATTAAGAATTAATTAAAGACCTAGGACCTCTTCCAAGTCCCAGGGGCTTTGAACCGGTTCTCTTTGAAGCCTAAGAAGCTCTCCAAAGTCCTCGAAGATCCTCGAAGTCAAGACTCCTAAATCCTTCCGGAGCGAAGCCTTCGACAATACCAGCTCGAATGCCTAAAACCGCTTCAGAGCCCAAAGCACGATACCAAGGGGTATACGTCCCCTCCGACGAGACGTAAACTTTACAGCACTATGTTTAGTCTTTTACTACGTTACCCCTACGTGTATATTATACTGTGTATTATAGGCATAGTCGGTTATAAGTAGAGGATAATAACATATTACCCTCTATCAGTTATGCCTATAAATATCCTCTCTTTATTACTGAGGAGGGGACCATGCAATATTTCACCTAACAGAACTACACATACTCCCGGACGTACGCCTACACCCGGATCCAAACACTCAGATTGAATCTTAAGCCCTTCGAGACTTATTGAACCTGTTGTGTAATAATTTATTACACCAACAACGATGTTTTCGGGCTAGTGTTCTTTTGTCCGTCTAAACTTTCAAAAAATTTCATATACACTTGTCTTTAGTGACAGGTCGACAGGACACCCGTCACTAAAGGTAGGTATTTAATGATGGGTCTCACACCCATCACTAAAGATTGGTATTTAGTGACGGGCCTCAACATTGCTCGTCATTAAAGATCAGTTTAGAATTTGACAGTTTGGGATCCTTTATTAGTGACGAATATCGTTGAGCCTGGTCACTAAAAATAGATATTTAGTGATGGTTATAAATACATCCATCACTAAAAATATATTAGTAACTTGTGTCTTTTATTTATCACTAAATCTACGTCACTAAAGATCATTTATGTGATAGTATCACGGTGAGAGTATCTCAAATCCATCCCATCTCGCATCGACTGGCTGGCTGGCTGGCTGGCGCCGGCTACTGGCTCTCACAAAAACCAACGGGGATTCAATTCGATCAGTGCGGGCGCTTGGCTACAGTAGCTCTCTCTCACGGTCACGCGGCCTCGCCGGCTCGCCGCGCGCGAGATCGGCTGGCTTGGCGACATCTGCGTGTTGCCTTGCGAGATGCGGAATCCTCTCCGCCCACCCACCCACATGTACAGTTGTGCCCAGTCATCTCTGCAGCTGAGCTGCACGGCGCACGCACCAGACAAATCTGCCCCTGTTGCTCGCCTTCAATGCGAGAGAGAACTAGTTAGCGTTCAAGCATCGTCCGGTCTCCTTTAATTTTGATCTCACAAGTGACGAGTCTGAATATGTAGATGCATGCTTGTAAAAGCTTGGATAGATCGCTAGCTAGCTATTTTTTTCTTTGGTGCTCATTCCGATTACTAATATAAGTTATTTCAATATTGTCAACTATTTTTAAATACGAGTCTTTTAAAATTTCTAGAGATTTTTATACTTTATTTCATGTTTTCTCTAGATATAAACAACTCATATTTTTTAAAAATAATAAAGTTACAGCATATAAAAAATCAGAGATTAATAACTAATGATGCGTGCAAAGGGAGAGGAGCCCGATCACTTTAGGCCTTTCTATTGATTCTGTTCCTCGAAAGGGCACTGATGGCACATGTCAAGCCTGCATCAGAGCAGAATAATGAGCAGCCAGGAGTGAGTGACATGAGGAACTTTAAAAGAAAAGGAAAAGGCTGAGAAGTAAAGACGACCGATCCATGGCAAGATCATGCACCATCAAGCCATGCTTTAAGGCTGGCCTCACTCTCACTCTCTCTCACTATTTGACCTAAGCAAAACACTTTAAAGATTTTCCAGCTGACTCCTCCTTTTGACCGATTGATTGTGAATCTGTCAGTCATGGTGTGGTATTATGCACACAGTGATTAATTATTATGCCCCCTCATGTCTCTCTCTCTCACGTTGCTTGCATATCACCCTAAATCTTGTGGCTTTATTAGAAAGGGAAGGCTACAATGGAGCTGAAAACTGCATGCATCAACCATGGCCTACCAACTCAATGAAAAGGGACGATTAACACAGTAGCAATGGATCATTTGGAGATTTGAGACACCCCACAGGAGGGCCAGCACCAGATTACACCAAGATTGGTGGTACAGATTCTCCAAAATATGGCCCTGTTAGCAGCTGGGCGATGTTGATGGTTTGGATATCTGATGATCACCACCAGACAGGGCCATTTCAATTCGTCTCCATCAGAAATCCCGAGAAAATGAAGGAGAGTATCCAGCATTGCAGCCACGCCCAGAAAGATTCTTCAGTGCGAAAGGGGCATGCCGGAAGGAAAGATATAAATCAAAGGATAAAAATACGCATCTACCAGTACAGAGAATAGCAGCAGCAATAAGTATTGGCAGGAGCAGGAATGCGAGATCTAGTTGAATTGACCGGAGGTACACTTCTTCTCTGTGTTCATTTTCCTCTTCTCCCAGGGAGCACTACGCACTTGAGAAAATCCGCTTGAAAACGACACAGCTTGATGGGCGTTTCTCTCGGTACATTGCTTTGCTTAATCGACGTGTAGGGTTTAGAAAATTTTATGTATGTAATTATCCTGTATATGCTATATTTTTTTTGTAAAATGATCTAATCAGCAGGATCTTGACGTTGGTATCATATTGTGATTTCATTTAACAACCATATAACCTCCAAAAAGATTAAGCTGACAAGAGAGGAACCTAAAATCATAGGTTTTGTAAAACTTAGGACTTAATTGGCTGGAGTTTTTTAAGATGAAGCTTATTATAAGTCGAGACAAGAAAGTATAGATGAAAATTTATTTTAAGATAATATTTTAGATAATAGCTCCCCTCCCAATGCTCCATGTACACACTATGCACGTACAGTTTAATACAAAAAAATAGTTTAATTTTATTATTTTGACATACAGTTTAGCCATAAAATTAGTTGTCATGTATCATTTGACACACAATTAAGCACTACAAATAGTTTAGATATATTATTTGGCATATGCTATGATGTGATCTTTGTACATGGCACCTCCATACAAATTTTCTGGAAGATAGGACAGTAAAACAGAAAGGAAAAAAATTCTAAAATTAAGCTCTAAATCTTGAGAGCAGAAAAAAAATAACAGGCATGAAAATAACGAGCATAGCAGAAAGCCAGTAGAGACCAGTCCTTTTCATTTTAGTTGTAGAAAACCAACGTTAATTTACACTTGACAAGACGCATTACCTATCAAATCAGCTGCTTTTTAGTGGTCAGGATCCAGGAGTGGACAGATTAAATGCTGCTGCCATCGCTGGAACTGGAATTAATTAGTGTCTGGGCAGCGTCAGCCAGAGGAAGAAGAAGAAGAAGAGAACAAAACCCAAATCCCTGGAGAGATGTGGTCATGGCAGGACGTTATTAAGGTGGGCCTAAGCTAAACCCCGGAAGATCTTGGGGCAGATCCTCGGTGGGGCCCACGTGATCGCCTCCTCTACGACAGAGTCCCGCCAATCTAATCCGTCCGTCCGTCCCATCATCGTTTTAGTAACAAATTTTGATGTTCAATTTTTTCGAATTAGCAATGTATGAATCCAAAAATAATTATGTAGAATAATAAGTAATAAAGTCTAAGATAGTATAGATATTTTTTAAGAGTAAAAATGATCTTTTGCTAGTACTATGTTGTTATATTTGAAAAAAATATACTTTAAAAAACAATATTTTTGGGATAGAGAGAGTACTTGTAAAACATATTTTTTATCTTTAAAATATATATAATATTTTCAAACTTTAATACTTATTATTCTATCAACAAGTCTCAGGTCACACATAGTAGTAAGGTCTTCTTATTCCTCTTCGTAATATACATATTAACACTAAAACCTGCTATATTTTGAAAGGAAGTAAGTACTAGATTTTTTTAAATCTGAAAAGAAGAAAAGACAGAGACCTTGGTGGCATGAGAATACATTGAGACGTAAGAAACTGAAGGTTGTTGGGTCTTGGGATGACATAAGAATAAAATTAAACTAGAGAAAATTAATTGGGTAAATAATACTTCCTATATCCTAAAATAAAACTATTTCTAGCTTTTAAAATTTGTTTCAAAATATAGCTACTTTTTCACCTACTTTCATATCTCAACCAATCACACATTTCTCTTATTTAATTTCTTCACCTATTTTTATCATCTCAACCAGTCATAATCATTCCTTATTTAATTTCATTAATAATTCCTTATTTAATTTCATGTCTCTTCTTAATCCATGTAAAAAACTTTAGAAATACTTATATTTTGGTGCGTATGTAGTACTCTAGAATCTGTTATTTTAGAACATAATTTGATCATTTGATATATTATACTCCTCTCTGCCCAAACAAATATTTATGGCCCATAAACTTTGTCCCCAAAAGAATTTGTTTCGACCTTTTTTACATATTCTCAACTTTGTCCCTAAAAAAATTTGTTTCTACCTTTTTAATTATTCAGTTCATAAATCACAAAGTTTTATTTTTTGATATCCCTTTCATACCCGTTTATAATATTATTTTTCTTATTAACAAGGGGACACTTTATTCTTTTAACTCTCATCAGTGCTTTGTCAAGGAATTTATTTCTACCCCTTTACCTATGAATCGATATCCTTTTCTATCAATATATAACATTATTTTTTTATTAACAAGAAAACACTTGATTCTTTAATTATCGTCACTACTTTACCAGTTTTTTCAGAGACATAAAATTTACGTGAGGTAGAGGGAGTTGTTTTTTTACATTGATGCATGCGGGTGAGCAGGGCGCCGGGGAAACACGCATGCTTTTGGTTCCGGGGAAACACGGGGCAGAAATCCAGAATCGTGGGCGTAGCTGCAGCTGCTGCGGCCTCCGGCGATGGAGTCGTCGCCGTCAACGGGCGCGCGCCGGCAGCCGGCCGGCATGCGCTGCACGGCGCGGCACGCAAATGCGCGCGGCGCGTACGAGGTTTTGACCGGCCGGGCCGTTCGTGCAGATCGCCGTGTCGGTATATCAGTTATCTCCTCCGCGCGCGCGCGCGGCGCGGATAGACATCAAGTTATGTTAAAGTTTAGACTCTTTTTTTTTTTCAAAATATATGTTATTTTTATTTTTTATTTTTTTTCTTTGATCAATAAATAATGATACTTCTCTCTAGCAAATAAAATTTCGATTTTTATAAAACAAAGTAAATAAAAAATAACAAATCTAATTGATTTAATTTCTTAATTTTATATAGAAATAAGTCGATCTTAAAAACACTACTTCTGTCTTAAAATCTAGTTTTGAACACATATAACAAAAAGATCATAATAATCTTCTCATAGTGTAGGTGAAAACTAGAAGTAGTTGGATGGGGTGATAAGTAATAAAGTTCATTTCATAGATAAAAGTTAATTATATATGTAAGACAATTTTAAACTATAAAAATACGGAATATTTATCATACTTAAAAAGAGATCTTGATTACTTACCACTTTGGTCAACATTCATAATTTTAGATGATTCTATATATCATTCCTACGAGTAACAAATAATCAAATAGCAGTCTTTTTTTATAGCAAATCCTCGAATCTCCCTAAAAATACTATATTTTGAAACAAGGAAATGAGAAAAAAATCTTCTCCAAACCGTACACACGACTTTCATCGAATACGTCGAATACGCTGTCCACATTGTAATGCAGTCGGAGCATGTATCTCTTCTGCGGCTGCACAGTACTGACGCTGACGCGATGCGGATGGGCGATGCATACGCGACGTACGTACGTGCCTAGCCTTGTTCTTCCGTCCGGTTTCACGGCCCGCCGTGATTCCGGTACGTACCACCTGCCATGCAGCTTTTCTACTTACCTCCTCTCTCGGATCATCTTCCTCTCCTTCGCCTTAATTTCGCACGATCTGCCTTTTTGGCGCGGACGATCTTTCGCTGGATCTCTCGGTGGATTTTGTGGTGATCAGTGGGAGGACCGGACGGCTACTTTGCTGCTGATGACGCGATGGTGGTGCGGACTCGATGAGGTAATGCTCACGCAGCAGTGCTAGCGTACCAATTAGCAAACGGGGTGTACACACGCCGTGCCCATATCATGGGAGAGGGAAAGAACTAAATGACGGAAAGTTTGTGTAACATTTAAAATTATGTTTTGAAGTTGAAATTTGCTATAGGACCTTAAAGCTAGGAAATGGTAATATCACGTATGTTTTAGAATTGGCTTGGTGAATCCGAATTAAAAGCATATGTCGTGTTAGGAGAGAAAGTTACTTGCTAGTCGTTTTGGCTACCTAGGAATATATGACTTTGAAAAAAAAAAGTTATTTCTTCCTCTCGACAGATTGTATCTCTACTAATTTATTGGCTTTGTATATGAATCATCGTTTATAAGTCTTGTTCGCGGGATTTAGTTATTATATTTTGAGAAGATGATTAGAAAATGTTTTATCTAAGAAGCATAAATGATAATCTTATTCTTGCGTTTGTTTGTGTGCATCTTATTTATGAATAAGTAGGGATAAACAAGTTAAGAGTATATTCCGTATAATCGTATCACCGTAATTTAATTTATTAAGTTTAATAAAATTTCTATTATCTAAAAATAGCAATGACCATGTCAAAACATACCATCGATCAAAGTACCACCTAACATTCATACTAGCTTATAAAAGCATGCAGGCGTTGCAGATGTTTCTTTTACGGTTTTACCGCGAAAACTTTTGCGGGAAAGTTGTCCTTTGGCTGTCGGCACAAAAACTTGTATCGCACTCACCTCCCATATTGGAGTGACCGTCCATCGTCCGGTAAGATAGCGGTAAGTGATATGGTTATACAGTTATTAGTTTTGTTTAGTAATAATTAAATAAATTACCCCACTAATCAACAGTTAACATAAATATCGCAATTTTAGTAATCCTAACTATGGCACGGGGCAACGTAGTACTAGAGGGACGATAATCTTTAGGGCTACTGCTTGCTCTACTGTGAACTATGTAAACTGTCAGCATATGTGCGTAACAAAAGAAAAAAAACGTCAAGTTTCACCAAACTATACAAGATAGTAGGAGGTTTTTAGGGTACAATGTATACCTCCTAGGTAAAACTTTTAATTAATCTTAGTCATTCATTCAGTGCCATGCAATTCTACGTAAAAAATAGAAGAAAATGTGACCGTTAAAAATCACGTACAAGAATAAAAACTCGAGACACTCGTTTACGACGACAAACACTCGCAGCGACAAACGCCAAAGTTTCTCTCGTATTTCCTGGATTCCACTTGACACACAAGCGACCTGACAGAGAAACACACTCACGCACTAGACTCTTTATAGCAGCAGCCTAGGCACCAAACATGCAGCATCCACTTCCGCACGTCGACGCAGCCCGCGGAAGCAAACTTCATGGCACGTATGCATGGCCTCCTGCTGAGCCGGCGTCCTGCAGATCGTGGGCATACCGTGCCCCACGCAAATGCATGCTGGCAGCTACCTGCTACCCCACGTTGTGAGCTAATGCAGCAACTAATATCACGCAGCAACATGACGTGATTCATTCCTAACAGCGACAAAGATAATAAATCATCTTATTTAAATCTAAGCTGTTAGACAAAAACAATGAATGGTCACGGTTATTTAATTATATTTTAAAATTCTTCTAATAACACTATTTAATTATACTTTAAAATTCTGCTAATAAAACTATTATCAGAAAAAATTTGTTAGCGAACAGTTTTAAGCAGCCAGTTACCGGTGTATCCGTCGGTCAAAAAGATTGGTCGCGTGAACCGTGAGGTGAAGCAAGCGAGCGTGGGGTGTGCGTGCGTGGCGCGCGTGCCCTGGCCTTGCCCGTCGCTGGCTTTTCATTAGGCGCTGCTGCCACGCGATAGGACAGCGGACGGACCGACGACCGGCCGACCGATGGCTAGCTCGCGGATCTCTGAACACGATTTGATGGAGAGGCGAATCTCGAGGGGAGGAAAAAAGAGGTGACGGTAGATGGATCATGGATGGTACGTACGGGATCGGTCGTAAGGGAACGGTCGCCGGGGGCACAGGGTACGTGCAGTGCAGTACGTGTGCCGCGGCGTAAATAGAGCGTGTACGTACGCTTTCCTATATCCAGTGGCCGGGTTGTGGACGAATATCACATGCAACGCATGCATGAGAGAGTTGGGGAGAGAATAAGAGCACTGGAGGATGGATCCAAGATTGCATGAGCAAAATTGTAAGAAATGTATTCAGTTGATAAGAATATGAAAAATCTATTAATTTTTAGTTTTTTAAAGTTTATTTCTAAATTCCGTTGCTATTTTCACAATATGAACCTAACCATTTTAGGATGTCCAGATTTCTGAGAGTGGTTGTAGCTATAACAAGCTTAACTACAGTGGTAAGAGATTTCTAACTCTAATTTTTAAGTCAAAGCTGTCAATATATTTATATGTATAAATAAGTCATTTGATCATTCACCAAAAAACTGGAGCTCTATTTTTTATCATTTACTTAAAAATATAGATCTAACTCTAATTCCGGGGAATTTTGGAGCAAGAAATTCCTTGCTATAACATAGAAGCTACAGTTAGAATAGCCCTAGACATAGACTTATCTGCTTAGACAATTTTTGTACAGTAACAATAATATCTGCATCTGTGTAAGGCACTGAATTGATTCATTGCGCGCCTAGCATACACTTGTGTCTTGTTTCTGTCTGATGAAAACAAATCGATCTTTAACTAGACTTCTGGTATTTTTTTTCTTTGGGATACTGTTCAATCTACCTGTATTAACAAAGAGAGATTTCTTAGCAACCAGACAGACACAAGAAACTGCAATGGCCAATGGATCTATAATCTATTGCATATATGTTTGCCTTCCTTGTAAGGCAAGCTAAGCAATACTGCCAGCTTCCCATATTACGCACCGAGATCTTTCCTCTCAACGTACACTGTAGCTTCTGTACACATGCTGCCTATGTTCCTCCCTCTCTCCCATTCTCTCAGCATGATGCCTAGTTCCTTTTGCTCACATGGGTTGTAACCTGCAACACAGCCAATCCTACGGTTCCTACCCAGTGACACACAAAAGGCAGAGAACAAAACCAACCCAATGCCCAGAAAGGTTTCGAAAGACACACGATCTAATTTCGACAGTACTACCGACTCTGATAACTGATAAGGAGTTTGTGCAAAAAGGTGTTCGTCGCAATTGTCAATTGTCATGCATGCCTCACACAGAGAAAAGAAAAAGGTTATTCTACTTACCTATACTTGCACCTTGGTCCTGAACTCCTGATAGGTTTCTCTGATAAAAAAATGTAATAGTATTATGTTTCTTTTGGGAGACGGGAGATTGTAGTACTAGCAGGCAATGACCACATGCTGGAATCTACAGAGGCAGCATCATGGTGTCTTGCCTATCACTGTTCCCCCTTTTCTGTTCATGTCCCCATGTCACTGGCGTGTGGACCAAAGGATGCTCGGTGGTTGGATCAGGAGAAGATGCCCCGTGCCCAACGTCGGAGTCGCTGTAGGAGGATCCTGGCGAATTCTCTATGAATCTTGGCAAGAACATCGACATGTGACCGCAACAAATAGGATGTGTCTACTGTCTACACTGGCATGTGGGCGGACAGTTTGTTTGCAAGCAGAGCATTTCCTGTTCGCATTGTCATCTACGTCTAGTCTGCATCTGTTTGTCCAGAAATCAAGAGGTTAGTCTCGACAAAGTGTTGCCATCGAAGTTACAGCCAAGTCAGGAAGGCACATGAGAAGCAGAACCACACAGCAAGGCAGCTCGGAGAAGAGAACAGCCCAGAATATACGCTGCATATTTTACAGTATATTATTTCGCACAGGAGAATGTACAAACTGCAAAATTCCGTTCCGTCGCTGATCGGAAATCAACCCTTCACAAAAAATAAATATCATAGTATTCCATGGTTTAAATACCTCAGGAAGAAATTGGATATAGGCAAACAAAAAGGCAATATGAGAGCAGCAAATATTGCACACAGCCGCTTCCTTTTCAAAGTTCAAACCGGTGGCCACAAGGCGTCGGCAAACAAAAACACCACATGATCTGCTGAATGTTTATCGTTTCGGCCCTCAGTGTGACTTGCCGAGGTTTGGGAACAGCCCATGAATATGCTCCGGCATGAAATCGTGCCTTGTGAGAATGCCAACAATAGGGGGCCTCTGCATTGCAATGAGAGAAATCGTTAACGACATGTATCTATGAACAAAATCAAATTACAGTACGCTGTGTACTACCGTATTAAGTAGATAAGAACATGGGATTCAAGATTTAAGAATTGAGTTTGGGGGTGGAGATTAGGAGTGCTCACCCCTGGGGTCTTTGGCACAACCAACAGGTGTCTTAATCCTAGTGCCCTGAAGAGCACTGCAGCCTTTGCAAGGGACATTGTTTCAACCACCGTGTAGGGTGAGGTGTTTGTAATCGGATGGAGATCGACATACATCTCCAATTCCTCATCAGTGAAATCCAGGTCTTCGATCTTCAGGCCTTTCCCAGAACCGGCCTTGGCGTAATCGAAGGCACCGAATCTTCGCAGCACGAAGCTACCACTAGTTTTCACCTTATCTTTCATGAACGTCTTGCCTTTCAGCAGAACCAGCAGATGGGACCTGAGCACCAACCCAACCAGCTCTGGAGATTCTGATACAGGTGGCTCATCAACCACTGGAAACCCATTGTGGCCCGTGATCCTTAGCGCATAAACAATGTTCCCCACCTTCTCAACGCCGGAAAAGGAGATAAGTGGCCCAGACACAACGTCACCAGCAACCAAGTGCCTCATGTATGGTTCAGCATGTGCCTCCATGAAGGGCAAACCTTTCATCACGACGATCTGATCATAGACCCCTTTGTTGAAGCAATCGGCTATGGTCTTTGATATCAGAAGGACGAGCATGACCAAAGGGAGCATATGGAGGTCATTTGTGAGCTCCAGAAGGATCACACAGACTGATACGGTCATTCTCATTGTTCCACCAAGGAAAGAAGCCGCACCAAGTAGTGCAAAGAGGCCAGGGTCAAGATCAGATATGGGACCAAGGAGTGTCCCCACTATGCGCCCATATGTAGCCCCAGCAAGTATAACAGGGATGAAGAGACCAGATGGAACAGCTATGCCGTAAGTCACGAGGCCAAGGCAGTAGATAGCCGTGAAGAAAACGAAAAGAGTGGACATGTGGAACTCTTTTTCTGTGCCACTGCTGAACAGATTGCGGATGGCATCATCGTTTGTGTTGAAGAAGAGTGATGCAAGACCATTGTAATAACCAGGTGGGCACTGAAAGTTCTTAAAATTTCCAGAGCGGCCGATGGAGGGGCATTCTTCCACAGCATCAACAGGGCACGGGGTGCACGGAGCAAGCCATGGGAGCCCATAGGAGCATGCTGAGGTGATAATTGATATTGCCATGGTGAGAAGAATCTTGAATGGAGGACCTCTCCTGCAGGCAAGCATGGCAATGTTAACGAGATTCATTTTGCAATGAGACTCATTTGCAATAACAGATAAAACTGCCAGTGTAAGAAATCAATGTACACTATTGGTCCATACTCGTTAATAATACTGTAGGCGCGCAGAATCCTATCCAGGAGAAAGTTGAAAAGGCCTCCAAAGACACCACCAATTATTCCAAGGACTATTATCGCCACAAGATCTTGGGCCGTGTATGTTGGGATGGTTGAGCTTAGATCAAACATAATCAACCCTCCTTGCCCAAAGAGACCACATTTTCCACTACGACAGAGCTCGATCAGGGCCCTCAACACAACAGCAACAACAGCAGTGGTAAAGAATGTTCTCCATAGAAGAGCACTTCGCCACCTGAAAAATCACAAAGAACCTTATCCTCATGGGAATAGATGAAAGCAGATGCAGTAAAATGCAAATGCACACACAATCACATTACCCACCCTATGGATGTAAAAATGATACAGATTATCCATATCGTTAGCCCATTGTATTCATTAGGATGCGAACATTGTAGAAGTAGAATCTCATTCGGTCAATCATTTCTCTCACATTCAAATTAGCAACAAAGAATATGGATTTAGGTGTTTCCATCTGAAGTGTTGCTTTGTCTAATCCATAGTCAAATTTGAATTTGATAAAGAAATACATCTACTTTGTTGTCTCATATCTAATTAATTGGACAATTTTCTTGTTTAGAGTGAAATTGGTATTTCATTTGGTTAACTAAAAATTACAATTGTGCTGAATAGAGGGCACACGGTCATTCATATCTAGTCGTTATGGAGGCATATGAATTCAACCAGGTAAGGTAGAATTTGCATTTGTATTCAACTTTTAAATATGGATACAATTACTCTGACCAAAAGATGGTTGCTTTTTGGCCCTATACCCAGTTATCCACCTACTACATTTGCAATAAGATCTGTCCATTTTCAACCACTTGTCCTATGGTATTGTTCTAACCTAAACTAATATTGCAGTTTACAACATTTCCATGCTGATTTTAAAATGAGGAAATTATATACCCATTGGCAATGGCCACCTGTTTAGTAAAGAGACTTCCAGTTTCAGAGTGGGGTAACAGGTAACACTGTAATAACAAATTGAAGCGATGGCAAGATTATCATAAAGAAGCTTGAGAAGGAAAGGAGCCAAAGAGGTGATACCATGATGCTGCTTCCTCGAGAGCAAAGAGCACACCACCAACAGGCGCACGGAATGCTGCTGCCACTCCAGCTGCTGATCCACAAGTAATCAAATCTCGCCTATCCCTGTCGTTCTTAAAATATCTCAGCCAATTACATGTAAGATGATATTTGCGTGAACCCCCCTGACCAAGCAAGTTGGCAATGCATGCTCCTGTATGTACCATGGGACCTTCCTTTCCAAGTACAAATCCAGCTGAAACTCCAAGTATTGAACCGAATATCTGCAAAGCAACAAAAGAAAATTTTCAGAACAAGATGATTATATTCTGACCGACAAATAGCAAAACATGCCTGCGTCTGAACCAATATGCCAGCAGGCTTTTTATACACCATCATTATGAAGTTATTAACCATATACATTTAAGCTAATCAAATGCAAATTTTCTGCAAGTTCCACAAATGATAATGAGATAAAGATGACTGTCCTAATGTAACAGATGTATTGGAATCTGTTCAATCTAACATTAGTCCCTTCATGTTTATTGTTGGAGAAAGGGTTCTCCAACCCAGATTGATCTGGATTGATCCTTGCTTACCAGTTAGTTTCCATCTATATCAATTAGATTTATTTCTTGTTATCCAAATTATTTTAGTTGCCATGTTATGCGAATTTAGTTATTGTATACTGTAATCAACAGTTTCGGCAGATCACCATAGCTGGAAAGAGAACATCAGTGGGATTAAGCAAACATGACTGAATTTTTTTAGAAGGTTCTGTGACAAGTACCAATTGAATTTCACAACATGGTGTGCAAATGTTGGAAATGGTATAATTAATCGAACAAGATAAGCTGGCAGAAAAAATAGTACAGGGTAAAAATTATACTTCAAATGTAAGAAATCTTACTCGATTGGGAATGTATGTTATTCTGACTTCTGAGTAAAACCTTACCTTCACGAATAGTGTGCTGGGAGCTAATATTGAATAAGCATCAACTCCATTAAGATATGCTTTAACTTCAGGGATGCCAGACCCAGCAGCAGCAGGTGCTATGTAAGCACAGATTGCGGCAGCAGTGGCTGCCAAGACTAGATTACAACCTCCGTATGCCAAAAATGCTGTGAAGTACCTGCACTGGAAGCATCACACAGTCGATAAATTTACATTACTCTATTGAATTAAATTAATAAGCCATAAGGAGAATCAGCAGGAGGTATTAATCTGCAACTTATGGTAGATTATCAAAAGCACCAGAGTGAAAACTTTACCTATGCTTGAGCATGAGATCATTTGTTAGCAATAATTTGAATCCAGCAATATTTTCAACTGCGAGATTGTTAAAGAAACCAACAATTCCAGTCAACATGCCAATAAGCAGAACTAAGGCCCATTTAAGAACAATATACTGAAATATCTGCTTCTTCTTTCTCGATCGCCAATCTTGCTTGAAAAGGTCATTCTCCACAATTCTGAAACACACAGTATAAAAGTTAGAGTGACTAATTAAACGTGCTTAGTAAACAGGTAAATGTGCAATGTGAATTCTTGAATACACTGCTAATTTCTCTCTTCAGAATTCAATAATTGACTTCCTTAAAAATTCATTGCAGGAAATTTTGCAGTTGGCTTATTTTCACTTTCTTGGTTTTTTACTTATGTATGTTGTTGTCCGTTAAAGAAACATATTGATTCATCTAACATTAGTCTCTTTTTTGCAACAAAATGCAAGCACGGTCCTGCGTGTTACTGTTTATGCTGTTCCATTTGCACTAAAAGAAGTGATTGTCACATTGCCAGAGCAGAGCCCTAGTTTTTCCAGTTGTCTTTTTCAATACCAGCATCATGCAATCGATTCCATAGTTAATAATTTACAGCAAGTGTTCGTTAAAAACTGTATTCAAAAGCTAACCAAAGAAGATCGCAGCTCTATACAGTTATCCGATTCTTTACGAGCATCAACAAAAAAGGCGCATCAAGATTACTCGTTTTTCCTTTCTTTAGTATCATCAAGAAGAGAAGGATCACGTTTTCATCTTCCAAATGCACCACAAGATCCTAACTTTCTCGTGTCCAAGTCAAACAATAAACTAAAAGTAAGGATCACCCTTCAAGAATCAAGATCACCACGGCCAAATAATAAAGATCAAATCTTCCTCAAGTACCGAGTAGATTAACAGAAGGGAAAAGGACGCAGGGTTTGAAGGGGCGTACTCGTAGTCGAGGCTTTCGATGGGGCAGACGTTGGCGCCGACGATAGCGATCTGGGAAGTGGTATTCTTGGTGCGTTTCCGCAGCAGCGGCTCACGCGGGCCGCCGCTGCCGTCGTCGTCGTACCGCAGCAGCGCCTCCGATGACCCGTTCCGCCCAGTCGAGGCGCCGCGCCACGCGCCACCGCCGCCATCCATGCTCTCTATGTCGTAGTTGAAGCTGCCGTCCATCTCTGGCGGTGGGTGGTGGTTGTGGGAACGCGGCGAGGGGTGGCCGTCCATTTTTTTTGTCGCTCGCGTGGGGTGGCCTCGCTGATGCTGCTTCGTCCTCTGCCTGCACTTTATGTGGCGTAAGGGGAGAGGAAATTACAAGAAAGAAAGTGGACAATAAAATGACGTTGATGTTACGGAGAAAATGATATCATCTTAACCGTGCATGCAGTTTTCTCTGAACCACCAGCATATCCCACAGACACCTCTTTCTAACTGGTGTCTATTTCTCATGTATAAATACAAGCAATGATAAAAAGAAGCAATGTATAAATACTATTTGCAATAGTTGAATTGGATCAGCAACTCATTTTGGGAAAAAAAACGTACACACATGGAACTTGAAGTGAAAAGACTCATGGTGTACAAACAAATTTGCTGTTTAATCCATTTAATCCAACTTTTGAAATATTGCGCGTCATTCTCTCTTCTAATATCATTGATTGACTACAATAGAATTATGTGTGTATAACTGTAGATTTACAGTTTTATATATATAT
>KE371015.1:43620-58641 GCA_000418225.1 Zizania latifolia
CCCTAGCTGACGTTCCTTTCTTGTCGGTGCCCTCGCAGCCACTCGCTCCAAAAGTACGGGCCGCTGGACTGGTCGGCCTACTTCGACGAGGAGCGCAGCGTCGCCGTCCCCGACACCGAAGACGTGCGCCCTGCGAATAAAAGCGATTTTTTTGCCGGATCAATGCTGGTGGCGTGATCTTAATATTGCGTTCATTTTTCGGCATTTTGGGTGGTTTTCGTGTAGGTTTTCAATGTGTACACGGCCGGATCGGAGGGGCCCGTCGTGTTCTGCCTGCACGGAGGTGGCTACTCCGGGTACGTCTGCTCCACGGTTTACATACCAAATTACATGTTTTTTTGGTGACTTGCATAGGTTGTCCATGGCATTTGAGTTCAACACTTGCTGGAAACGAGTAGCATGGGACCAAGTGGCTCATTGGATTTCGTGTAGCTATCTGGTTTACATGGTAATGATCATGGTGATTGGTGAGGATGACCATAAAAAACCGCAGACACAATCAACAATCAGTGCTTAAGGGGCTGGGGGTTGTGCTGCAATAGCCCACTATTAAGAATTAAATGCTTGTGTTGCAAAATTCGGTGCCTATGTGTGTCTTGCTGAATTTCCCAAGAAGGCCTTCTGAAGCCTTGTTTCCCACTATGGAAAATGTACCAAGCCAACTTGTGTTCAGTGCAGAATGTTTTGGCGAATTTTAGTTTTGATAAATGATTGAAAAAAGCAAGATAGATGCCGAATGCAGAAGGCCAGGAATCAAATTGTATTTATTGTGAAGAATGAAAACATTGCTGTTTAATCTTCTGTTTTTTGGGGGTAGAGGGAGCATGTGGACATATCGTTTCTTTTTTTGTCCAAAACAATCATGTCAAATTTGACTTGATTACTCCTTATGAAATGATGCAATAGTCTTAGTTAACAGATGTGTGCTTACATTGCGGTTCTTATTCTTCAATCTACCTTAGGCTTTCGTTTGCTCTAGCAGCAAGTCAAATAAAGGAAAAAGCTCGAATTGTTGCTATGGATCTACGAGGGCATGGAAAGTCCACCACAAGTGATGATTCGGACTTGTCCATTGAAGTATGCCTTCCAATATTTACAGAACTTATTATCGATGATAACCATTTCTCTTCTTCATATAATCATATCTATCATTTTCTTCTCAACTTAATAACTTGTTGATCTTTTCTGAACACATGGATACAATATTCTTATATTTCCTTCGCAACTGCAGACTCTTATCAGTGATGTCATAGCTGTTTTACACACAATGTATGGAGATTCTCTGCCAGCCATTATACTTGTTGGGCACAGGTGAGTTGGCACCATGGATTTTGCTCCCCTGTGTGTGCTCTCTTCTGAAGCGAGCATCAATATTGACTGAAAGTTCTAATTCCATATGCAATTGTTCTCCGAAGAATAATATAATGGAAATAATCCCTTGAATGGTGCACAGAACCATAAACTGGGAATAAACCATCTAAGAAGCCTTTGTGAATCACCTCTGAAAAATCATGCTACTGACCTTGTAACTAATAAGCAATTTGATTTTCCAGTTTCATTTGTGCTGCTACTCCAGTGCTTTGTTTTCTTTTCCAGATTCAGCAGGCCAGTTTTTTCCATTACTAACATTGCCGATAGCTTCTAGTGATCAAAAGTTAAATAAATAGTCCTTGAACCTTTTTTAGCATGGGTGGTTCCGTGGCTGTACATGTGGCTGCAAGGAAAGTTATTCGTAATCTTCACGGTCTTGTTGTTGTTGATGTAGTTGAGGTTAGTTATTCCTTCAACCACTTATATTATGACTGTAAGCTTGCTCATTACTGATTTCAAACACCTTTCCTAAAACAGGGAACAGCAATGGCTTCACTGGTTCATATGCAGAAGATCTTAGCAAATCGAGCACAACACTTCCCTAGTATTGAAAAAGCAGTATGTGGATGTAGTCCTTCACAAAATTTGAATAATATAATTAGTCTCATTATTTAAAAAGGATATCATGTTTATATCATCATTTCTCAAATGAGGTAAGGAGGTATGTTCTGTAAAGACATATTCCTACCAAAAAAGAGTGATTTTACAGTTCTTGAGGAGGCACCACATTTTTCAGTATTAATTTTGGTACCTAAAGAGGTACCTAAAGAGGTACCAAAATTAACACTGAAAAATATAGTACCTCCTAATACCTTCTTAAGTACTGTAAAATTTCCTATAAAAAAAAAGATATGGAGATGTGCATTTGATGTTGTAAATGCCTAAATGTCATGGGCTGTAACAGGAGGAAATAAAACAAAGCTACAATTAGAGACTTATTCTTAATTTTTGAAGAGTAGACATGCTTATAAAGTCTAGTCATTATGGCCATTCTTACTATTGTAGCAGTTAATCTTGTTTCAATAATATTTTTCATCTAATTTCTGTTTATTGAAAATGCAGATTGAATGGAGTGTCAAAGGTGGGCCACTAAGGAACATTGAATCTGCTTGTGTTTCGATTCCATCTACCTTGAAATATGATGAAGCAAGAAAATGGTAAACACTAGCTTACATAAAAAATACTGTGCAACAAAACTTTAGCCATCCTTCGAAAACCTTAGTGCACCGTTGTACTTTGTTTCAGCTATACATATCGTACCCCTCTTGAGGAAACAGAAAAGTACTGGAAAGGATGGTATGCCAACTTAATGATGTTCTTTATGCTATTTCTATCACTTTTAGTTAAATTATCATAGGCCTCAACACTTTTTTTGGGATTATTACAAGTATGCTATTAGTGTTTTTCTATTTAATTACATACTATAAAGTATTGGTCATATCTTAATCCTCTTCATTTCCTACATAACAATGTTGATTCTACTCTATTATCTTATTCATGTCATGTTTTGATTCACCTTTGCGGTTCCTACATAACAGTTTATTCTACTGTGTTTTCTTATTCATGCTTGGAAGTATGAGATATCTTGACTTTTGCGGTTCCTACATAACAATATTTATTCTACTGTGTTTTCTTATTCATGACTGGAAGTATGAGATATCCTGAATTGACCAAACAGAAGAGAACATGGGGTCAGTGGGTTGTTTCTAACTGCCAAACAAAGTAGCAGTAAATGTAGGGGAACTAGACCAGACTTCGTAGATATAAAAAAATTCAAATAACTCTGATTTATTTGTTCGTATCTGTTTAGGTATGAAGGCCTTTCTGAAAAGTTCTTATCTTGTCCAGTACAAAAGATCCTATTATTAGCTGGCGCCGATAGGTTGGACAGGTTTGTTATATATCCTTCCAGTGTAACAAGTTATCAGTTTTTCCACGATGATTACATTGCCAGCCCTCTTTCATTCTCAACTCAGAGTAACTCGTGTCTAATTGATTAAATATTTTCGTGCTGCCTTTTAGCTGCATGCAATATATCCATGGGTTTTCTAAGCAAAGCAGTAGTGAATTTTAAAGAGCCTTGATTCATCTGCCGTTAGTTCAAAAGCACTAGTAATCAGGCTATTTCCATGTCAACCTTTGTTGTCACATTTTCTGTTTGAACTACAAATTAGGTCATACTAGTCCATTGTTTCTGAGGAACATCTGGGTATAATCTTAAATCAACCAGCTGGTGCATGCTCAAGTTGATGCCTCAATATATATGTTTCAATAGAACAGAGAGCATATGCTTTACTTCCTCAACCTGTGCATAGGTCCAACCAAAACAGAACTGCACTGGTTTACAATATATTCCACTTGTATAAGTATGCTATCAGATCAAGAAATGAGAAATGTCTCGGAATGTGCAAAATGCTACTTATCTAACCTATTCCTCTTATTATTTATTAAAACTGTTCATTTAACATACAACAACAACAACAACAAAATCTTTCAATCCTAAACAAATTAGGATAGGCTATCTATTTGAGTAGCTAGGTTTTACATAGGCTCACTCAGTCTAACATAACCTTTTAGGAGAAAGAGACCCTCTCTCTTCCTTTACGAGAGCTTGACCTGCTATGTTGAGACAACATAGGCGGAGTTTCATTTAACATACCTATAAGTATTTTCTTATACCATCTTGTAGTGTTTTGAAATGTGAAAATTCTCTTTTTAACACTTTATGAACCATTATGGAGGACATATTGGTAATGCATCGGTTAATGTGTTTTGCAGAGCTTTAACAATTGGCCAAATGCAAGGGAAGTTTCAAATGGTGGTGGTTCGGCACACTGGACATGCCATACAGGTTAGCTCCTACTGTATGCCTTTCAACCTAGTTATTATTCTGATGATAAGTGATAACAAGGCCCCCTTTTATACATTTACCCTTCCAAGGAAATTATGTTTTCCATCTTTTCTCAAGAATCAATCTGAGTAGGGTGATATGCTGCTTTTCTCTGCTCCTGGAGCACTCTGCCTAGCAGCTCTGGCGCTTACTTTCAAAAGTTGCAAAAACCTCTTATATTTATCAGCACAGGAATAAGCAAACAAAGGTTCATTTACTGAGGCATTGTTCGTTATGTTCTGCTGTAGTTGAAGTTCTTTTTCGTTCTGGAAGCATGGTTGATAACAAGATTATCTATCCGATGAATGGTTTATTTAACATTTTTTTAACATACTACGATAAATTTCTTTCAGGAAGACGTGCCAAAAGAATTTGCATCGCGCATACTAAATTTTATATCTCACAACAAAATAGGTCCTAATGGTGTTGAGGTCAGCAATCAGCTCGACAACAGCTTATATTTGCTAGGCGCTGTTTTTTTCTTCTCTTTTACTCATTTGCATCTCAACCTAATACCTGGTACTTCTCTTTTCTCAGATTCCGGGACTAATTAAAAAATGGCAGCATTAGACTGAACGTAGAAGGTGGCTTTCCAATGTAGAGTCCCGGCCTTCCATTTTTTCCTTTCCAGCGGAAAAAATGGTTATTTTCACGTTGTTGTTCGCAGGGTTGTAAAGTGAGACCACCGAAGAAAGACTTGACTCATCAACGGTAGTATTAAAATGCTTGATAGTCTGATAGATGAAGCTTCCAATCTGCCTCGTGGTTTCTTACACATAGTTGTATTCATCAAACATTGTACCTGTTCATGGTTACTTGTTGTACATTCTTCTTATCTTATCTTATATATTATTATTATTATATTAAAACCTGCGTGGCTTTCCTCGCACCATAGCGTTCCACGTCACGTTTGTGAGAAAAAGAGATTTGCTGTTTGCATGTTCTGCTTCCTTTTGTCTTGTGGTTTTTTGGTTGACGCAGTGAACTGGTTTAAATGTGTAGCAGTTTTTCCTGTGCAGCTTTTTCTTGCTGAGGCTTCCTGATGCTGCGAGAGATGTGCAGCAGTCTTTCATGTGCAGCTTTTTTCTTGGTGAGGCTTCCGAACGCTGCATTCAATGAGAGATGGCTTGCCTGGTGCGGTGCACCTGTTGTGAGTGCTCACTGCTCCTCCTTTGATGAGAGGAAAGTCAGGAAACCACTCCAATTGTCCAACAGACTTCTCCCTGCTCATCCAATTGTGCAACAGACCAAAGTTGTTTTTCTTTGTTTCTTCCTCTTGCCCAGCAGGCCGAGCCCTGTTTTCCTCTCTTTCTCCGGACGGCACAAGCAGCAGCAACAGGTCTCTTCAACAGCACATGCTCAGGAACGTGCGCGCGCCGGTACTCCCTTCTGCTCCCACACCCGCACCATGTTGTGAGTTGTGATTGCACCTCATCTCACCAGTCAGCACTCGACACAGTGCCCACGAGCAGCACGCCAGTCGTTGTCATGCGCACACCGCACTGCAGCCCGCGGCGAGCGCTGCTTTGCCCCTCGCTGCTCTTGTGTCACGCACGCGCCCGCACCGCACCCGCGCCTCGCTCACCGTACCCACGCTATGCGCGCACAGCGAAGCTGGCCTGCATTGCAATGCCTTGCCATCCTTGCTGCTCGTGCGCGCCGTCACCTCACCGCTGTAGCCATGCCAGCGAAGCTTCGCCGCTCTTTCCTCATGCTGCTCATCGCCAGTGTGGCCGCTGTGTCACATGCCGTCGCCGCGCTTGACCCAGGAGTCGATCCCCTTTCCCCCGAGCACCTCACACTTCGGTCTTTCCCCTCCGCTCAGCTCGCTCTAGAATTTTTCCCCGTCGCTCTCTCGCTCGCCAGCACCCGAAAGCCATTCGATCTCGCCGTGCTTCGTCGGAATTCCTTCACCGCGCTCGGTATGTCGCTTCCCATCCCTCTATTTGGCTTCATTTCGCAAATCAATGTCGGGAACATTATCAGTGCGTTGTCGATAATGATGTTGTGAGAGATCTTTTGTGTTCACCGTAGCTTATCATTGTTCTAGGGTGTCCCTCTGCTATAACTATTTTCATCTTCTATATCAGAATGGGTGTAAAAGATGTAATTAGAGGTTCCATTGGTCTTGTATGAATGATTGGTACGCTTTTAGTTGGTTCCGTGCTGATTTTCCATCACTGGAGTTGACCGTAGGGAAGGTTATTGCACTGCTAAAGAATTTTAGCTTTGATATGTTGATCTGAGTTCTCCTTTTACTATTTTAGTTTCTATATTTCTCTTGAGTTGGTGATATTGTTTACTATGTTCTTTAGTTTCCTAAGTCGCTATTCACTGTATTTGTTTACCTTTTGCAGTTTCAAATGCATCTGTTTTGTTATTCACTTATTTACAATAAGTTTATTAAGTGTTACTTGTACTGCAGGTATTCATGAAAGTAAGTGAATATGGAATGGATCAACCTCCTTAATGGCATATCAGTTTACAAGAAACCAGTTTTCATCTGAATCTTCTGCTTGGTTTTGCTACATTTTAACTTTAGTCAGATATTTGGTTTATTTTTTTGATGCGCAAACTGCCAAGTATTATAAAGATGCCAATGATTTTATTTTATGTTGATTCTAGGAAATGCTAAAAGATGTTCGTACAAGATCATATCAAAATGTTATCATCCAGAATGGTTTTCTTTTCAAGGAGAAAAATGTCCTTGATGTTGGTGCGGGGGCTGGAATCCTCTTATTTTTCCGTGCAAAAGCTAGAGCTAAGCATGTCTACGTGGTTAGTTGGCCAATATATTTTTATGTTTTTATTTTCATGTTATTATAGTTTGATTTACGATGTTAGAAGTTCTATAGTTTGTTAGTCAGAGGATTATTTTGTATTACATTGGGCTTACCATACCCTGTTTTTTCTTATCGTCTTGCCACTACTAATCTTAATATACTATATTGTTTTTCTATTTATAGATTGAGTGTTCCTAAGCGGCAGATCGGCAAAAGAAATTGTGAAAACAAATGAATTTTCTAATGGTGATTTCCTGCTTATTTATTTTACTATCATCTATGATTATCATTTGGTATTATGTCTATTTAACTATTATCGGTTTGCGACATCCTTTCTCTCTTTGTAATTATAACGATAATAAAAGGAAAAGTGGAAGAAATTGAGCTTCCTTTCCCAAAAGTAGATGTAATAATCTTTGAATGGATGGGTTATTTTTTCTTGTTTGAGAATATGTTGAACACTGTTATATATGCACATGATAAATGGCTTGTAAGTGTTCATTTGGCTTATGCGGCTGCTGCGGCTATGGCGGTGGCGGCAAGATTGAGGAGAGAATGAGCACGAGGATGAAGCCAAAGCCAAAGAAGAGGAGCGGCACGAGCGACGCCATCAGTTCCCATGTCTTCAGTCGCCACCATTGAGGGAGATGGTTCACGCGTGGTCGAGCCGATAGAGCGCACGAAGCGCGCTGGCCGTTCTAGTTCTAGTTCCATTTAATCCCCCTCTAGGGATTGTTTGGCTAGGTCAAAATTGCAGCCCATACATATTTTAGTTCAATTTTCTAGCCTATAAACGTGAATGAGCTAAGATTGAGGCCAACCCAACTGAGGTCTTTAACTGCTTATCAGTTTTCTCACTCGTAAAAGAAAACATGCCCAAAATTTTAGAGCATTACGTAGTTGATTTCAATTTGATCCCTTTTAATTTATACCACCACTAATTAAGATAATACTAGAAATCATTTTTAAAATTTGGATGCAAGTAGATCAATGATTAATGATTTAATCTACTATCAGTAGAATGCACAATCAAATTTCTCAAATTTTAATCTACTATCGGATCCCAGTGGTAGCATGAGGGTGACATCAGGCCGGTGACGACAGTTAATTGAGACCGGGAGCAAGGGTGAAAACATCCAAAAAATTATGAAACATATTTTTTTTTGAAAAGACATTTATGAGCGAAAAGGGGCATATATATATATGAATTAAACTAAATCTTTCAAACTTTATTTTAAAATACTCTATTCCAATGCAAACTAAAATTTATTTGATCGGTCAACTGATTATCCCATTTAAATATTTTCATGCATCTTATCCAATAGCGAAAGAGGGAAACTGCCACTACGAAGATATGATAGTGTAAGGTATGTATGAGAGAAAGCCTAATTATAATGAGAAAATTCTGTATATGGCATTCAAAGTTTACATGTTCTCGTATATGTCACTGAAAGTTTGTTATTTCCATATATACCATTGCTTAAATTTTTGTGTCCTGTTACGCCACTGCTGTCAGTCTCATAGTGTTTCACGTTAGTTATTTTTTAAAATACTCAAACTTGAAGTTGTCTAGAGGGGGTGAATAGACAATCTAAAAATTTTAGAATAAACTTATCAGTTTAAACTTCAAGGGCCCAGACTATCCGGGCTTTATCGGATATTCCGTGTACCGAATGAAAATAAAAACGTCCGAGTTCTGGATTATCCCGGTTTAACCGGATGATCCGGGCACTACAGATGTGAAACAATAAAGACTGCAGAATATGATCTAACCAATAAACTTTAAAGACATGAATTCAATAAACCTTAGGCTTGCTAGATAATAGATAGTTCAACAGAAAATAATAACTAGCAAATGTAAAGATTGACACAATAGATTTTTAATCGAAATTCGGATCCAACGATGCTACGTCTCTGTTGAGGAAACCCCAAAGGGTCGGATATCTTTCAACTCTAATCCTTACCAAGCGCTCACCACCGTAAGCCTTGGTTTTCCACTAGGTTACCTCTTTAAAACCAAGGCGAGGCCGTGTATAAACTTGTCCGGTCACCCACAATCCTTGGGTGCTCGTGGATCGACGTCTAGCCGTCTAGGAGGGATCACCTTCAAGAGTAATAAATCCGTTGACGTGATCCAAAGCCGTGTGCTCAAGAATACAACGAAGATCAAGACGCACACGCTACCACAACTCCTAAGAAGATGGATCGACAAGAACTCTAGAAGATTTATGGAGAACTCTCAATCTAACTCTCAAAGATCTAAACAAGATCAAGCACTAGAGAGGAAGAGAATAAAATGGCAAGACTGCTAGGGTTTTTGGAAAACGTGTCCTGATTATGAGAGAGGGGAGGCATTTATATCCCTGTCTCAAAACTGGCCGTTAGGGCAAAAAATCACGCACTGTTCATCCAGATGATCTAGCCTTAACTGGATGTTTCGGACAAAAAAATAATTAAAACAGAACCATTGTTTCGGATAGTCTGGCTTTTGTCTGTATATTCTGGGGCAAAAATAAATCCAAACAGATAGGTATTTTTGGATCATTCGACCAAGACCCGGATGTTCCGAGCCATAAAATAAAATCCAACAAAGAGCAATTTTTGATCATCCAGCCAAAGTCTAGATGTTCCGACTCATAAAATAAATTCAACAGAACAATATTCTCGGATCATCCGGATAGGTCTGGATGTTCTAGGCTTCAAAGAAAATCCAAATAGAAACATATTTTCGGATTATCCGGCTTGAACCCAGATACTCCGACGTACAAAATAAATCAAACAGAACATTATTTTTGGATATTCCAGACATGTCCAGATTATCCGGCTTTGCCGGAAAACCAAATCCAACTTAGAAAAATTCCAAAAACTTTCCAAGAAAATTTTTCTTTGAGCACTTAGTTTTGGAACACTAATCAACGCATCCCTCTTGATAGTACGGCACACCTAGACTCAAGATTATATGAAATATAAATGATTTACACATATGAGCCTAAATAGTACTAAAGAAGGCGATTCCTCCAAATACAATTGAATCGCAATGCCACTTTAATTTTTGATATCTGCATTCATCTTAGCAACAATGTTAGTAGTATTTGATCACTATTATCATTAATTCACCAAAATAAATTAGGGGCTTAGATGCATCAAGATGCACTTTCAAAATCATCCTCAGTCTCACCACACATGGATTCCCCATCTCTCTCCCTCTAGCTGACAGACCCTTCCTCCTCTCCCTCTCCACCAGGAACCTCTGCACCATCGCCACACTTCTCCAATCTAGCCCCTTCCCCCTTTCCCTCTCCACCGGGAACCTCTCCACCAGCGCCACACTTCTCAACCACCTCCTTCATGCCCTTTCCCTCGCCATCCACACACGGGAGATCTGGAACTCGGCCACCCCTTTTCCCTCTCGTTCTCACCGCCCCCATCTTTGCCGTGAGATTTGGGACTCAGGTGAGGGGCTTGTCACCATCTTCGCGCCGTTGCTCACCTTCTACCTCTTTGTGCATGCCGTCAACATAGGATTCATCAGAAATTAGGCTAGCGGCATCATCCTCACTGGAAAGATGTGTGCCCTTTTTCCTAGGTTTTTGTGATTTACACATCACATCATTTGTATGGATTCTCGATTATTGTAGCGTTGTCTAGTAACTAGAACCATCCTCCAGTTCATGATGGGTTCTTGCATCTGCTGCATGGCTTAAAATTGAGAGATCTCTAAAATTGACAACATTTTCGCTATATTTTGTCTTGTTGGCGAGCTTTATTTTGTATATCTTTTAAGCCACTGATTGAAGCTGAACCTTTGTAACCTAGTTGATGGATTTTGTTTAAATCATCGCCATCTTGTTTTCATTGAAAATGATTTTATGTTTTGGATATTTGTTGGAAGCAGCATGAGGATGCAATGTCTCCCTAGAAGTCGACATGAATTCTATGGTTTATCGTATTTTGCACATGTAGAACTCTGCATATAATTCATAAGTAATACAGAAAATACAGATAAAATAGAATGAAAGAAGAAAATACAGATAAAATAGAATGGTTTATCGTATTGCAAATAGTCAAGAGTACTTCTAACGGTACAAAGCATCTATTTTTAAGGTATGTAGACAGTAATTAGGTTTCAAAATAGAATGAAAGGAGAAATTACCAATTTAACAAAGTGACAGTGGTTATATGTTGCATGAGAATATGAGATAGAGCCTACTCACATAAAAAACACTAAACCGGTCACAAGTAATTGATTTTGGTCATTTCTAATCGATTTGTGTAGCATTTGCTATTAGGTATTTTTCATGCTGTTTAGGGTTTGCCTTGCACCACACATATTTTTCATACTGTTTAATCTATGCTTCACACTCATTGCAGTGGTTTGAGAGAGCTTGAGGTAGAATCAACAAACAACATTGTTAAAAAACCTAACCATACCCCAATATGGGTACTTGAAGGGTATGTACTTTGAGCCATCACTTATTCTGTATGATTCAATATTTTTGTAGGTGGTAGGCTTGTGTTTGAATGTTTGATGCATTGTGTGACATAGAGTTCCTGTGTTGATTTATAGGATGGATCCTAGTACGACATTCTTGTTAAAAATCAGGCTTCATAGTTACAACAGTAGGGATGGCTTTGCCTTTAAAACAACAAAAATATTAGATAGAGACAGAGCTAATTTCAGAGACTTTGTTGATGGAATTAGAGAGAAGTATCCATGGGGATAGTGAGCATGTGACATTTACTTGCTATGATCCTATCAAAAAAAAACTCTTAAAGTCAGCTTTGATCAAACTCTGTTAGAGATATGTGACAAGAATGCTAAAACAAAGGAAATTTCTATGTTGTTGCAAATTCATAAAAATAATGCAGTTGTTGTAGTTGAACCACTATCTGACTGGTCTATACCCGGTCAAGATGAAATAGAAGAGGTGGCATGCACTTCATCTCTTCCAATCCCATCTTAGACAACTCTTTCACAACCCATCAGTAATGCACTAGTGTACTTAGCTAACCCATTTGCTCCGAACGAACATGTGGGTGTCGATGAGAAATGCAAAGTTTTAGTGAACTACAGGAGAGTTTATTATGGAAAAGAGGCAGCACTATCCAAATTATATGGAAGCTAGGAAGACAGTTTTGATAATTTTTATAGCTATAAGAAAATAATTCAATATGAATGTCCTATAAGCTTTTTGGTTGTTGATCACCGTATTGTACTTGAGAAGACTAGATTTAGAAAACTATTCTTTTCCTTGAAGCCATGCATTGATGGGTTTTTACAAGGTTGTAGACCATACTTAGTAGTAGATAGCACATTTCTCACTGGCAAGTTTAAAGGGCAGACAGATTGCTACTGCTTGTGCTGTTGATGGGTACAACTAGATGTACCCAATTGCATTTGGTATTATGGATTTAGAGACCAGTGAGAATTGGATTATGTTCGTAGAGAGGTTAAGGGATTGTATTGGCAGACCTAAAGAGCTAATAATTTGTACAGATATAGGAAAATGTATTGATACTACAGTGCACCTAGTATTTGTCTATGCAGAACATAGAGAATGTATGCTGCATCTAGTGAACAATTTCAAGAAAAGTACCATGAAAATGTCTTTAAAGATCACCTTTCGCCAGCATCATATGCCTACAATCCATACTTTTTCTAGCTACACATGGCAACTATGGAAATTAATGGTTAAATGGAGCAAGAGGAGGAAAATTGCCAACAAATTAAAAGGAGCAATACTCTCAGACATTATACATGAGTTGAATGACAAGAGCAGAGGGTTGGATCTAGATGTTACAAAAAGTTATGATTCAGTTGCAGAGGTTGGATGCAAAGGTGGAACATGACATAGACATGTGGTCAATTTAGAGAATAAGACATGCAGCTGCAGAGAGTGGCAGGTTTCAAGCAAGCCTTGTACTCATGCTATTGCTTTTATCATATCAATTAGGGGTTGAAACTTAATTAATTATGTGCATCCATACTACTCAGTTGAGAAATTTCAAAAGGCCTACCATGCCATAATAAATCTCAATGGCCTAGTTCAAATCATAGCTTTATTTTGCATCCACCTGTTTTAAAGAAAACAACAGGAAGACAAAAAATAAGATATAAATGTTGCACAGAAAATGTGAGAGGAGCAAGAGTAAAGAAAGAGAAACATCAATGTCCTATTTGCAAAGGTTATGGGTCTCATTGGCATTCATGCAAGGAAGACAACCTAGCAGAGTATTAGGCTATGCTTGCTGAGAGGTAAGATATAGCAATTTAATATCATTTCGAGCATTGTATCAACTGTTATCCGAACTGTTCTCATTGCTCAGGTGACCTCCAAAGAAGAGAAAGAAAAATGACACTGTTAGCACTGAGACAAGCATTGTACTAGCTACAACAATATCATCTGCTCCAACAATGTGTTATCCACCAAGGTTAGGACGTGTTTGCATTATGTACTCAAGTAATAAAATTGAGATACAAATATATACTTATCTATATGTACTAATTATATGTGCAGCCAACAAACTAATATTGCAACTCAAAAAAAACCAACATAGTTTCTGATGGTTCAGTGGGGTAATTGAATTTGCATCATTTTTATAATAATTGCATTTTTATCATTTTTATAAAATATTAAAATAATTGTCTTTAGTAGGTATACTTCAGGTACATGATCAAACCAACCTAAACCATTATCTATCATACCACCATCAACACCTAAAAATCCTATAGCCCCACTTGCTAAACCAAACAAGAAGATTACAAAGAAGAGGAAGGGTATTGTCACACCTCAAGCTCAAACCATGGACAAGGGCATAGGCAAAGTCATTCCTATGTCACCGGACAGTCTAGTAATGGGAATAAGAAGCAAGAGGAAACTTGTGATATAGATCAAGGAATGTGTTTCAACAATTTCTAACAATGACAACATTCTGAGCATGTTGCTTTTGGTACTAAAATAGTGTAATGAAGCTTTTGTACTTGTCGCAATCTCTTTTGTAGAATATGCACCAGGAGTACTGTTATTTCTAAAGAATTGTTTAGATAAAACTTTTAAACTTAAAGTTAATTGATGTGTTGCATATGCTTTTGTACAACATGTACTGAGAGTACTCTTGAATTTAATTTTTCTTTTGATGGCTAATTTACAATAAAGAATGCACATGGTGAGTAGTGTCATGTATTGTGAATCTGACGTGCAGAGGACCTAGAGTGTTGTATCTTCAAGATCGCTGCAAGCCATGCATGGAATAGATCCATCCTGGTTGGCTGCTAGTGTTTTACCCGTGTCTTTTTTTGTTTTAGCTTTGCTGCACGTGCATCTTTAGAAAATCGTTTGTTTTGGGTTGTTTTCTACATTAGTTGTCTTCATAAAACTGTTTTGTACATTTGCCTGGAATAGATCTACCTTGGTTGGGCTGTTTATTAGTCGTTTATCAGCTTTCACCTAAATAAGATGGGGAATCCATGTGTGTTGAGATTGAGGACAGTTTTAACAGAACTAATGTTGAATGCTATGGAGACTGACGGCAATGACAAAACAGGGCATAAAAAAATTAAACAGTAACATATATAAGAACGACAAACTTTCAGTGGTATATACGAGAACATGTAAACTCTGAGCGTAATATATAAAATTTTCTCTTATAATATTAGTGATGTTATTTTCATTAATTAATTAATCATGGTAATTAGCCTTACAGAGGTAGGTGATACAACTCAAAACCGCAAGCCAAACACGATTGAAAAAGACGCCACACGAGTGACACGTCACACGATTAACCCAAAGCTATCAATAGCTAGCAGGCGTCCCACAGGGACCCATGCGACCAGCCGTACACAACCTCCATCTCGCCGACATCCATGGCCCACTCCGGTGGGTCCAGGAGCATGGCCTCCGCCATCTCGGCCCACAGCCTGGGCGAGTCCAGGTCGAACTCCTCGTCGCTCCCGCCCGTCGGCGCTACGGCGACGGC
>KE371016.1:22594-35889 GCA_000418225.1 Zizania latifolia
CAGCTATTTCTGGACACAAGGCTCTCCGCGCGCGAGCGAGGGCCACCGCCGGCGCCGGAGGGGACAGAGACGCTTGCCGCGCCGCCGCAGGACGGTGGCCTGCCACGATTCAATCCGCACCGCGCGCTCATCATCTAACGGCTACCAGTTGGCGGCGAGTTGAATTATGCAATCGAGTCCCTCATTTGGGTCGCTACCAATGGCAACGAACCGGCGACCCGGATTTTTTGGCCCACGCTTTGATCCGGACCGTAGGACCATCATCTAACGGTATCAGCTGGCTGTGGGTTGGAATTATGCAAAGGAGTCCTCCATTTGATTCGCTCCCATTGGTAGCGATCCGGATTGTTTATAAAAGAAAATTTTGATCATTAATATGAGATAATCTTACATATAGATATAAAAGGGTAATATTCAATTTCCCATCTAAAGAGAGTGTATATGATCCAATCTCCTTTTATAAAAACATCTCTCATTTGGGTCGAGATCATTTTCAAAAAGCCCCTGATTTGGATTGTTATGATTATTATTTTTTGCATATTACTCCCTACTTACTTTCTAATTTCCAAGGGAGCTCCTTTGGTGGGCCAATTGAAGCTCCCATGATCATTTTCAAAAAGCCCCTGATTTGGATTGTTACGATGCCGACGGTACGGTGGGGAGCTTCTCGCTACCACTAGTATTGACGTCGTGCTTCATGGCCACCGGCCTAAAGAATGGGATGGATGGTCGGCATCGCCACCAACTAGCATGGGGGATGGTGGTGATGACCTCCTATAGCCTCAATCAACGATGGCGACACTCGCACAAATACTACTTTCTTATTAATGAGTAACACTTTGGTATGCATTTTCACTACAAATTTATCAACTTTACCTCAAAAGGTAAAGTTTTAAAGGGACAGGGACAGGGTAAGTAGTAACAAATGGGTTACATATACATGCTCATTACCAAGGGGTTAGTATTGAAATTGTAGATAGGATAAGAAATGTATTGTGAATATTGATGTATTGTACTGAGCCACGCGAGCAGCATATCAGCAGAGTACATTGGATTAGAAATAAGAAATATACTATAGATAAGAAAAGAAAGAATTCGATACAAATTGATCTTATCTCTAATATCTTTATAACTAATCATATATACTCTAACAGTTAGTTCAAATAGCAGCAGAACTATTGTTTTTGAAATCTCCTTAAAAATTAAGTGCAGTTTCTCAAATGGCTCGATTTTGTTTTGGTTTGCTCTTGTAAGACTACTTGATCATAGAAAACAGTTTTCTAAGCATTTAAGCAAGCCGTGTTAATTGCAATTGGAGCCTGTAACACACAAGCGAGATATGAAAAACATAGCAAGCAAAGCACAGTGGACACAAAGAACGAATTTGATGCTGCAAAACTGGAAGCTTTTTTCTGATGCATTGTTGACACTAAACAGCAAATTAATGCAATGCATGAAAAGTAGATCGATGATGTGTGCAATAGACAGAAAGTGGTCTCGAGAGAACACTGAACGATGAACCGTTAATTTTGAAGTGGTTAATTAGCTTTGCGTATCTCTAATTGGTACAAAGATCGAACCAAAATTCGGTAGTATCAAATCTTGGGCAAGTTTTGATACTATCAGACTTTGGTAGGATAGTGTTGACAAAGTTGTGATTGATTTGATACCAATAAGAGACAAGTATTTGGAATATAACAAAATTTCGGTAGCAAAAAAAATTAATGTAGTGTTTGAATTACTACGCTACCAAAATTTCGATAGAGTAGCAAACTGGCCCACGATGAATTTCCTTTTTCTGAAAAATGATATGATGCATCATGCATGCACGTACAGTTTTCAGCAACAGAACCGGGCACTACCTAGCTCTAAAATCCAGGTAGCTTGCAAGATCTCTTTGCAAGTACAATCACTAGCTTCTGCCGGCCGGTGTGTTTGATCTTGCAGGAACCTATTAATTTGATAATAAAGCTCTATGTACCGAGAAGCTGTCGGTAAAAATCCAGACAAGTTACTGTTTTCAGCTTTCGCATGCATGTTAGTTTAATTTTAACACTATAGAGACTGAGTTTTATAATTTAAGAAAAACATACACACTATCTGAAAGGGTTAAAGATGCTATCCGAAATAATTAAAAGATTCTAGAAATTGCTATAGTCGTTATAACTCTTGGCGTCGAATTGAGCGAGTAGCAGACGCACCACTGACTGATCGATCCGGCACTGCAGTACTGTCTGCAGAGCTGAGCAGGTGAAGCAAGAAAGTGAAGTAAAGCTCATGTGTGTCGATCGAACAAAGGTCATGTCACACCGTGCATGCCATGCTCGATCGCTCTCGATCCCCTTTGAGCACATATTTTCAGCGACATGATCTAGTTGGAGAGATGTGCTAGCTAGCAGTACCACGTACGTACGAGTCCTAGATCGATCATGTCCATGCACATATATAGCTAGATCTCGATCTCTTTTGATCAATCGATCTGGTCATCTGGCTCCTTTTTCTTTTTCTAACTTAGCTTGCTTCCACTCCAAGCGTGCACCATATATACAGATGCAACATGCACGACGCAAAATCATCAATCCACAGTTCCACACACGATATGATCGAGGAAAAGCTGTTTGATCAGACAGATATTGATCGGATTGCCCTGTATAACATGTGTATCTTAATCTAAAAAGCAGCAAAATCAATGCCATATGGATCGATGTCCCTTTGCTGCCTTTGCCACATGATTCTTTTCACCAAGCATGCACCAATATCCATATATTAGATACGGAGTACGTTGTTGCACCGGCGTACTCAATTTCCAATCCAAGTTGTTGCAACTGTATATACTACGACATAATTCACTCTTTTATTATATAATTTCTCTGACAAATAGTTAATTAAAGGGAAAATTTTGTTATTGCTGTTAACAAAGATCGGATTTTGCTTCTGCCACTGTCTTTTATATATTTTTGTCTTTCCATCAAGTTTTAAAATTGTTGTTCGAAAATGCCATTGCAGCCAAATTCTGTCAATTAACCTTCCATTATAGGCTCCATTTTCATGTATCGTTCTTACAAATAAACAATACACTTTTTAAGCAGAATAAATGAGAGAAAACAAAGTCATTTAAGTTGATTTTTAATTCTCGTGCAAAAGTCTAAAATGATCTATATAAGAAATTAATCAGAGGGATTATATACTACTAATCTAGCTAGATGATCCATCAATCTTAAATTTAGAACTTAAACATCCCTCTCTCTATATGTGTGTGGGTGGCACAAACACACAAATTGATTAATTCGATCCGTCCTTGCACCTAGCCATCCGGCCATAGAGTAATCTCCACTTAATATAAGTGAAACAGTAATAATAAAGTTAGTAACAGGAACAATTTTGACTGAATATCCGCCGTCGATCGAACCCTAGCTAGTGTCGAGATATGCATGTAGATATCGTATCATAACGTACGATCCATAGATATGTGCACAGTGCACGTACTTACGCAAACATGCATGCACAATAGTTAACGCACAGTACAAAGGCAGAGCTAAATTAAACCAAGGACAGTTCGTTAGACTTAGTCCTAAACTTCTCTATAGTCACGCTTATATCATATTGAAATTTTATAAATTTCTTAAAAATAAGATTGCTAGATAAAAATGGTTTTGTTGATCGAGCTTTATGTTTCGTCAATTGCTGGTTTAATTTAGACACAGACGCTACTACAGGAGCCGCTATCAGTGACGGTTCAAAATCATCATCAGTGGTGGGCTTTGAACCGTCACTAATTAGTTAGACTATTAGTGTCAGTTTCAGAATCATCACTAAAAGTGGATTATCAGTGACGATCTGTGCAACTATGCACTTGTTACTAACCGTCGCTCACAGGGGGTTTTGTGGTAGTAGCATAAATACTTTTCATGCTGCTAGCTAGACTGCTAGAGTACGTAGCTCTTGATCGATCGATCGATGAGCTAATTAATAAGAGATCGTGCTAGCTACTAGCTTGTTAATTAATTTGTTGCCATAGTATGCATCAGTGTACATGCATGATCATCAGCTAGCACACGGCCGGCCGGGCACTGTTGATCGATCTGCATATGCATGCATGCATTAATTGATTTATGCATGCAATTATACATGCAGTGTCGTGCTGCTAATTAGCTAACTGTACAGCGGACAGGCCAGGGCCACCAGCCTGCAGGTGTGCTGGTGCTGCACATATTATTGTCGTTGTACTAGAAAAAAATATATGCAGCGGCGGGAAACAGGAAAGATATGCATAATCTCGAGTTTATACATTGTTTTCCCGTGTTCTTTATCAATTGTACATTATTGCGTGTAATTTTCTTATTTGTCAATAACTGTCAGTGCCATGGGTATGAGAGTATATATCATGCGCCTTTTTAAATCAGATATGATTTAAGCATATGTCCATCGAGTGGTATATATTAACAATGTAGGTATATATAGGCCCTAAAGTGAGGCCCAACTACGATGATCTTATACTCTGGTGACAACAAGACTCTCCTTAAACACAATTATGGATGCGATATGTGTGGCCATACATAATGTCAACCTGACCACTAGATCAGGGTGGACTTATGTAGAACACTTCGATCACTCGACTGCCGATGAATTGTTTTATATAGGCCCTATAAATTTGATAGGTGTGCTAGACACGGTGTGACCCGAAACACTTGGTTAGCCTATATTTACTATATATTCTTGACAAAGATCACTCCATGTTAAATACAAATGCTCTCTCGTATTCGACATTACATTAGGTGAACATGGGGTGTTCTATCCAATGACCCATAAGGAGCTAACTACAAGAGGACACCCTGAGTCAACAAGACCGGTGATATGACAAGTCACTAGTGATGTATATAACAAGTGGTATAGTATATTGTATAACCTGATCAGAACCATTAATAGTATATAAGGAGTAAGCTTCTTGTATATGAGAGAGTTACCAGCCAAGCAAGATCAAATCAAACTAGATATGGACTCAGAGAGCTCGCTCTAAGGTGTAATACTTGCATATAAATAATAGAAACACTAGTATGATATAAGTCTATTATACTCGAAGAGGCTTGAACCAATTTTCATAGTCTTTTAACCCCACTGTCAAACACTGAAATAAAAATTCTGCCAAGGAGAATGTCAACAGTCGCTAATATAAACATGCACGATGCACATAGCCAAAAATTACGATTTAATTAAGTAGTATACCCTCCGTGCAAAAAGACTTTCTTCGTAGCCTTTAAATTTGTCCGAAAAAACTTTATTACTACTTTCTTACTTACCCTTACCCTTGGTTCATAAAATTAAAAAATTTATTTATTTAATATCTCTTATCTATCACTTCACAATACTACCCCCTCTGTCTAAAAAACTTCGATTCTAACATTTCAATTTTATTCAAAAAAGATTTTATTTCTACCTCCTTATCTACTATCAGTTTATAAATTGAGAACTTTTATTCTTTCAATACTTCTTATCTGTCACTTGGTAATAGTATTTTTTTTATTAATAAGTGATACTTTGGTTTTTTTTACTCTCACCACTAATTATCAATTTTTATCTCAAAAGTAATATCTTTGTGGGACAGAGTGAATATATTTTTATTAATAATTGATATTTTGGTCTTTTATTTTTAGTACTAATTAATTCATTAACTTTGTGACGAAAGTAAATTATTTGTGGAACTAAGAGAGAAAGAGAGTAATTAATTTTAATTGAGCTTCCTTGTAACTTTAATTAATCGTTAACTTATTTTGTACTAATAGGGTTCAAATTAAAGGTGTGGTTTGCGTCGTTTATAGCATACATAAATTCCTAGGAGGTGCCCAAAGCTCTTCAACAGATTCGGGCTGCTAAAACTACTACTAAAATATGTAGCTTCTTTGTACAGTCTAATTCTTATTTTAAATTATAAAACTTAATAATTATAAAATCTAACTTCAATTTCTCTACATTCTTATCAACTATATACTATTTTTTTAATATCAAGCTCCTAAACATGGACTAAATGACCGGCTAAAGATTTGACAAGGGAGGCGCATGCTACTGCTCGCTCCAAATTTATCACTAGTACGTAATTAGTGCACACATCCCATTATTAATTTCCAACCACTCACAGTACTTTCTTGCTGCAGCTCTAAATTAGCCCTAGTACATAATATAATTGAGCCACCGGTGCTGTTGTTCATATCATGCAAAGCTGCATTTCTCTCGTAACTGCCTCGATCGGTGTACGTGTGAGAAAAAGTTGATAATTTACTACTCTTACTGTTAAATAACTTTTGATTATGATGCCGCTTCGAGACAATGACATACACGTAGGACTATTTAGGTCAATGACATGTGAATCAGGATGACAAAAATACGAAACCGTTTCTTAACAGTAGTAAATTATTAAATCTCTTATGTGTATATGTATGTATAGATATATAAAGAGAGATGCATCGGCAATATAATTAGAGCTAGTACTAATTAATAAGCGCAATTTAATCTGCCGGTAATTAATTACCAAATATTTCCGGCGGTTTCATTAACGTATGGTAGATTTCTAGAGCGAGATCGATGTAGAGATCGAATGATATGTAGAGAGAGAGCAATTAAAACATTTATAGCATCTCTCGTGCGGCCAAACCCTAGCGTTAGATCGGACCAGCTAGCCATGGATGAAAATTGAAGTCTTTTGGACAAATTGAAAAATCAGAAGTAAATTTTTCAAAAGACGAAATGAGTATAATATAATGAAAAAAGTTATAGTGCATGGAAAATCAGATTCATGCACGCATACCAAAATTTGTAAGAAAATTGAGAGCTTAATTATATATATATATATATGCATATATCATGCTATTTTTTGTTTCGTGGTTGTTGCTATATTTTTAAATAAAATTTATGGATGTTAAATAAATTTGACTTAAAAAATATCAAACGACTTAAAACGACAGTTATTAACTTTCTAGGTTTAGTGTTGTATTTAATATAGTCACTTTAGACTCATATAATCCTACGTACATTAAATTTATTAACTATAAGTATAACATAATTATATTTAATATAATTAAAACAGAAAATATACATAATAATTAATTATTTCTCAGTTAGTAAGTAGCAATTAATTAAGGCCATGAATCGCATCGATGTCAATGTCCTGCACACACACGTACACATATACAGACATGCACACATCCACAGACAGCTACGTTTTTTCCGATTTGCTCGATCGATCGATACATCGGTCTCGGCTGGTTAATTCTGTCGGCTACGTGGATCGATTGATTGGTCGATCGCCACATGCATGCAAACGTCGTACGGCTGCATGCATGCAGCACGTCACCTCGAGCTAGCGAGGTAGCTACCATTGCAATTCATACTGCTAGCTACTCCGTAGCTACATAGCCCAACACATTGCATGCGTACAGCTCGTTGTCAGTGACAAGTAGACAAGTTTATGAGTTGTCCGACGTAGCTACGTACGCACGGTTGTTGGAGAGATAGAGGTGTTAATTCTCGATGCATGGTCCTGCTGCTGGCTGCTGCATGTAGTGTAGTGCCCATGCTGACAGATCGACCTCCCGTATGCATTGGACAACATAATCTGTTTCATAGGGTGTGTGTGTATATATACATGGACCACGGTTTGGTAGAGTTTCTCAGCTACTTTTGAAATTTAAATCTCCATCAAATGATTTAGATTATTCTAAACCTATATTTTAAATCTTAATAGCTACGGAATATGAAAATAAACTAAAATTTAGAAACAAAAAACACTAGTTTTTTTATTCTCACCAGCTAGATACTAACTAAGACCTATAGAAACCTCAAACTGGGACGTAAGATCATAGAGGACCACACATGCATGACATAGAATGGTGGTTGTATTCATCTCTAATCGACTAAAAATCGATCCCATCACTATCAAAGTTTTTTGTACATATGTTCCTTTCACTACACAATGGAGAGCATACAAGCACATTAATTCAGATAACAAGCACAAAGACATCAGAGAAGGAGAGTAGTACATAGAACCGAATGGCCTTAATTGTGCCACCAACGAGAAATGGTTATTAGTAACCAAAGTTTGAGGTGTTATTCTTACCACATTAGTGATGGGCAGATATGTTACTGAAACTCATCATTAGGTAACTATGCTCATCACTAATGTGGTAACCAGGAATTAGTGACGAGCCACCAATCACTAATGAGTACCAAACTAGTGATGGACAGATAACTATGCTCGTCAATAATGCTCCATAAACCAAAAAAATAAATCCACAAAATGTACTCATGTATCGAGCCACCAATCGTCGTCTCGCCTTGTGATCTATCTCGACCACTATGGTCTTGTCCTCAGATTTACTGGCCACCATACTTAGCTTAGTGGATGTGATGATGCTCGTGCAGATACATCGTACCAGAGGGAAAGACGGTGGCACAGCAGCGTGGGAGAGAAATAATACACATGATCTCTTTATTGATGGGCCCGTAGGACGTCATCACTAATAATCTAAGTTCGTAAGTTAAGAATTTTGTTTATTTGATATTTCTTATGTTTTTATTAATAAAAACAATGATCATTTACTATTGCCACTAATCTATTCACTTTACTGTTAATTCCTGGTGGAACCCAGCAAGGTAGGCACCGACCACAACAGTGCTGCATGCAGCAACCGCATTTAAACCAATCAAATCACGCAGACATTAGTTGAATTAACCTAAACAAATAATTCACGTACAACCGCGTGCAAGATCTGAAAGATCTTTCTGCGTTTTAAATGTGGCACAGTTTAATTAGTTAAGTGAAGCCTGCAGCCAAAAGACGACAGTTTATAATAGTCTATATATATTGACAGCAACGATAAATTAATATATAAGAGTAAATTACGCAATGGACACAAAAACTTATTACAGATATATATTTGTTACCCGATGAGAAATTATTAAATAATGAATACAATTATAATTGAGATTTCAAACTGAATATAATTCGATACTTATTAATTATAAATTTTATAATTATTAATAAGAGGCCATATAATTAATTAACACTAAAATATATATGTACCTCCTGTATGTATCAACTTACAAATTAACAATTAATGGTGGCATCGTTAGATTCGTATTATTTCAAAGTACTTATTTCTTATATTTCGCGAAAGAAGTAGGAGCTAGTACTCTCTTTAGCTTATATAGTCATAAATCACAATTATTAAAAGTACTTTTAACGAAAACTAATAGCCTGTCAGAGTATAATGTGAAGATCGAAGAGCTTCCCTAGTCAAAACCGTACCTTCTAAAAAATCGCCAGAAAGGACCTGAGTCAGCTTTACATTAGGTGAAGCACAGGACTAATGGTACAAACATATAGGACCATTGTAAAACCCTATGCCATGCATGCAGTGATCGATCGATGCCGTACAAATTAACAGCCAGGCATCTAAATTAAAATCTAAGCGTCCGTAATCTGTACCCGAAATTAAAATGGTGGGAAATGATTTCTGCGTAAATCAATTTTGACATACGGTTCACATAAACTAACCGTGTATAGAAAAGACGGTTGGATTACACTGATCAATGTAGAAATTTTTGGAAAAGGATTTCCACACAAACCAAATGCATGTAGTAAATGTGTTTGGGTTACACCGGCTGTCTACGGAAATCTATTTGCACCGGTGTTACACTAACCATCTATGAAAATGCAATATTTTTATAGGCTTAAGGCTTTAATTTATGTCACAGACAATTATATATATATCTACATGTGAAGATGGCAAAATATTTAATTACTTGTAAAAATAATTTTCATAACAATGTTAGAATCTAATTGGGGACCTTCAGATTCTAAGAAGCCACGGCTAGTGAGAATCTAAAAAAGCTGGTGTTTCTCAACTTCTGGATTTTAGGTTATTTTTAGATTCAGTACTATTGAATTTCACAATATAGAGTCAAAATCTAGACCGTTTGAGGAAGTTTTATATTCTATATAAGTATCTACGGCTGTCAAAACTAGCTCTCCAAACATGCCCTTAGCTAGATTTTGTAAACCAAGGTACAGTTCAATTAAACAAATTCTCAACTTCTTGAACAGTATATATAACATGTTGTCACCTTGTACATGCCACCTGCAATTTAACTTGCAATAATAACAGTACTTGGAAATGTTTAGATATATATGCATGGATTAATTAGTGACAGATTCCTGGTTTTTAATAACCTATATTTAAATTGTTGTCAGTGATGCGGTTCGTTATGCAACTTGGCCCAGATCAAGGTTAATATTCCTCGTATTAAGCTATGTACTGAAAATTATGGAAAATACTGGGGAACAAAGAAAATTATGAAGCATGGATTCGCATACAATTTAAACATTTTTTTGTTGACCTACAAACTATTAGGTCACATTTATGTGTGTGGGGCTAAAGAAGCTGTCATGCTAGGAGATTAATCATGCATTGTTTGCTCTAACTGCAAGCTAGCTGAAAGTGGTGACCTCAGCTCCTCCCAATTAACACTCTTCAGCATCACTACTAGCTAGTCCTTTGTCCTATAAGGACTAGATTTTAAAAAATTCTCACATATATTAGTTGTGTCGAGACATAATGTAAATATTATTTATTAATTATGTTAGCTCTAATTTTTAGGTATGTTAATTGAATCATTGAATGGCGTCGTTTGGTTAGACAGAGCATATTTGATTAAAATTAATTCTTTATATGCCACTGAACTCTCTCTCACTAACATATGGGTCATAGTCCCACATGTCAGTGAAAGAACGAGTGACAAATAAAGAACTGCGTGAACTTTTAGTGGCATATAAGAAAATTTCCCTATTAACTATGCACGCATTAACCAAATGAAAACAACCTAAAGTTCAAAGTCTTTCGGTGGAACAAATTTTGAATGTTAAAAATTAAATATTTGTGTAAGGGAAAGAATACTTATATATACTTTGTGCAATTTAATTTTAATTATTTTCTTGTCGGTATCCAACTTAGAATTTCCCAAGGGTCAACATACTGCATTAAGTCAATTATTCATCCGATCGTATTTATAGATGGTGCATTGTATCTTTCTAGACTTCTAGTCGAAGTCCACCCCCAAATAAAAACATTGTTGGTCTTCTAAAACGGTCGGGAGCGAAGTCCTAAAGAAGCCAATTAACCTAATGTGATTTGTCACTACATATATGCATGCTAATCACACATGGTTAATTACACTGTTAGTATATTAGCACTATCTTGAAAGCGTCCCTAGCTGCTTACCTTGACTTTGCATCATCATATCATATACAACCTAGTTTTCTGAATTTTTATCTTTTCACGATAATTCGCACAAATTTAGACTGTGTTCTCATGATATAATCTATGTTCGTGAGGCACCACAGTTTTTGGGAGATGAAAAGATCATGAACACCACAATCACAACATGGCCTCTTTTTAGCTTTGAGTGATCAAAGATGAGCAAAGCTAAATAAGGGCAATTATTAAAGCTAATTAAAGCGCTTTGAATCTAATCTAAGTAGGATTACAATCTGTTTCAAACTTTTTCATTTTATCCTAAATCAGGGTACTCTAAGTTTAACCAACTTTATAATAAAAAATGTTAACATATATTGATAATGGATCCAACGATACTTATTTGATATTAAAATTAAAATTAAAATTATTATTTATAAATTTAATAAATATTAATATAATTTGAATTATAGCAAAACCAAATTAAACTTCTTTTGGCATAAATTTTTGGAGGTAATACTAATACAAGTGGATGGAAACGGGAGCAAAAGATCCTGTCCATCCAGGTGTGGCGGCGTGCGTGTCACGTGCGCTAATTAACGGCGTGATTGGCTTTTCCGTCCCTACATCGGAAGCTTCGGTAACGGCGCCGTCAAGGGATGTTGGGCGGGGCCCACAGTGACAGGGCTGGCTTGTGGCTATGCTCACCTCAAGGGTTAGATTAGATAGGCTCCTTTCTATTCCTCTTGTCGTTTTATTAGGTTTTTTACTTGTCATAAAATTTGTTGTTGTTTGTGTGATGAAAATGTGAAGCCACCCTGGAATCACTATCCATTTGATGTAAATGTAATTTTTTTTGAAAGATGGTTTGTTTAATTCATGTATGAAAAATTGCTTCTATAAAATGGTTATCTCTATGGTTAATAAGAACACTCTGATGTTATACTCTCGTTACTAATTTATTAACTTTATTTTAAAAATAAAGTATTTTAAACAATAGCAAACAAAAAGGATGTCGATTGCCATCTTGGCGAGCAATTTGGCTTAATCGAAATAGCTTTTGTTTACTAACACTCTTCTTTCCAATGTAAATTGCCTAGTGCACAAAATAATATTATTTTTGTCAAAGTGGCTGGAGCTGATGGTTCCGGCCCGACTGAAAGAAAGTGCAACCGGGTTCTTAGACTTGCTCTGTGCCAAGATGCAGGGAATGTGCTCCGATGCAAGAAGCATCTAAGACCCTAGATAGACTGAAAACATATATAGTTCCAGGCGACGCAGAGCTCTGAAGTTTTTGTGATTGAGTTCTAAATGTGGATTTTGTTATCCTTTGGTGGTGTGGTAAAAACATGTTGAGAGTGGTTAAACCAGTACCTAGTTAGTTGTTGTTTAGCCTAGAATTGCGATGACAATGCTATGTGCTTTTGAAGGTTATTGGCTGTATAGCGCTAGACACTATTTGGAGACTGATATTTCCTCGATAGATGTATGCTGGGTTTGATGTAAAACTGGTAGCCCCAATATCTACGTGTTGCTCTCAATACAAAGTAGGGCAACAATTGCCTTTCCTAAAAAAAATAAAGTATTTGAAGATGCAGGAAGTACATACTTCTATTATAGAAAAACATTTTGTAAATCCTGAAATAAGTAAAAGGCAAAGAGAAAAGAAATAGCATAGGATGAGGAGGTAGGCGGTGAGTTCACCTGGTGGTGACCGGAGCAGCAGGGTCACTGCCCACTGGTAACCGTATAAGCCCCCGCCGTCTTCACACACTCGGCGCCTTCATTCTGCTCTGCACTTTTACGAGCAGCCCCCTCGACTCCGCACATATTCGCGGATAGATCCTCCTCCTCTCACAGGCGCGAGGCCCCGAGGTTTTTGTGTATTTGTGAACAGGTCCCTCCCTTCCGCCATGGACAAGAAGCAGGGCTTCTTCTCGGCGCTGCGGGAGGAGGTGGCGCGCGGGTTGTCCCCGGCGCGTGCGAGGAGGAGGTCAGCGGCAGCGGCGGCCGAGGTGGCGGCGGCGCTGCGGTACGCGGGGGGTGGCGGTG
>KE371016.1:60541-75690 GCA_000418225.1 Zizania latifolia
GCGGCGCTGACGATGTACTCGTCGGCCGGGAGCTGCAGGTTCAGCGCGCGGCGAGGATGCCTGCTTCGCCGAGGCTGCCGGCGCCGGCCGGAGCTCAGCTCGGCCATGGTCAGGTCGCTCATCAGCTGCCTCTGGATGCGGTACAGGCGATGCAGCTCGTGAACCTGATTAACTAAACTTAATCAGAAGCAGTTCACATGTATGATTCAAGAATCAAGAATCTGCATGGCCAGTAATTAACTAGCAGCTGATTAGATTACAGTGAGCAGATTATATAAGCTACCTGCTGCCTGAAGGTCTCCTCATGCTTGAGCATGGCCATCTTCATCACCTCAATGTCACATTGCCTCACAAGCTTATCCATCCTCATCATCTACTTCAGTTAAGCCTCTTGATTCAGGATTCAGATCACCAGTTTTAGCACCCTGCTGAAACGTGGAGCAAAGATATATGAAGCACTTGGGAAAAAGAACTCCTTTTTTTTGTTGATCCTAATGGCTTCAGAGTTCAGAGATGATGAAGTGCATCAACCATCTAGCAGGCAGCAGCTAGCAACCAAGAGCAGTAGCAGCATGCAAGATGATCCACATATTGACAAAAGTAAAAAAATAACTCTGAGGGCAGTAGCTCTGATCATGAAACATGGTGATGTCACCAGAACAATCTCCCGATCTGCATAATAAGATAACCAACATTCAAGGCAAGTAACCAACCTTTGTATATGTATCCAAATACCAGAAGACGCCTGTGTGTGTTGTCTGTTCCTCTCTTCTTCCTCTAGCCTTCTTGTTTAGTCAGTTGTAAACTCAGCTTGCATGGGACAAACAAGATAGCAGAAGCAGGAGGAGCTGTGAGCATGTGAATGCTGGTGCTGGAAATGGGAGTGACAGGGAGGTGGTGATTTATAAACACTGCTTGACCACCAACCCAATGCAGCTGTGCCTCTCACTGGACACTGTATAGGGGTGGTGTATTTTTGTACCTTGGACCCCCCTCCTTTTTGGCATGCCAAGCAAGAGCCCCAGAGGCCTGGGCAATGGCACTCAGTTGCATGAGGTGCCCCTCCCAGAGCAGACAACCTTGCAGGAGTCTAGTTTAATCTTCTTCCTCCCTCTCATGTGTGGCCCCCCTCCAGCAGCTGCTACTACCCAGGGCCAGGAGGAGTACATTTCAAAGTTCAGGCAGTGCACTTTGTGTGTGATGCAATGCTACACACTTGCAGCAAATGATCATTGCACAAATGTCTGCAGACATTGCATACATGTATTATCCAGTATCCACCAACACTTTGCAACTGTTTACTGCATTATTTAGTTTGTTTTCTGAATGTATGTGTGTGCAAGTAAGCAACCAACTAGTACCTAATAAGATGGACCTGTCAGTTTGTCACTGGAAACATGTACCTGATGAGATGAGATGAGATGAATTATTGCCACAGCAGAGCAGAAGGCATTGCACACATGATCATTTCCATTGCAATGCAGGGATCTAATATCTATCCAAATGGATGCATCCAAAAACCCATATCTTGAGGAGGAGATAAGGGCAGGTTCTTGCCTCACTGTTGGTCCCTTCTGACAAATCAGAGGGCTGTTAGGATGGGAGCATTGCAGGAAAACCAAGCAAGCAGAAGAGAGAAGCAAAGGCTGATGCAGACACCCCCTTTGAGAGGAAGCATCAGTAAGCATACATGTCTGCACAAGCACTGTTTAATCTAATCACAAGGCTAATTGCTTCAGAGACCAAATTACTTAGCATCCATGCTACCCTGCCATTGCAGCAACAGGTGTTTCAGAGTGAGAACTGCAATGTGCAGGGAGAAAAACACTTACAACAAGTCAATAATGCAGACTGAAAAAGCATACTGTTCAGTGATTAGTGTGCTAATTGCAAAAGCCTAAGCAAGAGGCTGGGTAGTCCAAGCGACAAGACAATGGTGCACGCCTTGCCGGCGCAGGAAGGCGCAGCCGTACGATGAGATGGGTCCCACATCTAGAGAGAGAGAGAGTAGAGAGAGAGGCACTCCTGCTTCCTCGGCTTTATTTCAGTCTTCTTCCTAGTGCAATGCCTTTTTTAAGGATAATTATCTTGCTAATGCATTTCACCATTAACAATTACTCTACTCACTGTTGTTATGATTGTTACTCTCCTTGTAGTTAACAACCACTCTCACTGGTTAGCAGCTCAATGCACCCTACAGTTTTATTAGTAGTGATAGTATACATCTTTTATGGACAAAAGGTGGCGAATTGGAACGGTAGAAGCTTTGTAGGTAGAGGAGAAAGTGCTAAAGAGGGAGTAAGCTCTCACCCATGGTAAGAAAAGCTATTTTTGTCACATGTTTTAGGGCATGTTTGAGAGAGCTTCACGTAGATTCTATAGCTTTTAAATTTTAATTTATTTTTAGATTCTATAGCTATTAAGTTTCAATCTAGAATCGTTTTAGGGTAAAGTAACTCTTCTTAAAACATGTCCTTGGCCTCTGTTCTCCCAATTACTCCATGATTTTCAGGACAAGTAAAGAGGGCTGGCCGGCTCATCAGAAAAAGCAATTGATCGGTGCACACACACAATGCAGTAGTCAGAGCAGCAGAGCGTGTTCATGTGCATCTCAAAAGCATATATATAGCTTGCACAGCATTTCTGTACTGGTCTACTGGAAAAAGGATAGGGCCCTGTTCTACTCTGTTTAGAACTAGACTTGTTCAGAAAAAAAAAAACAAATACTTTCAACCTAGTGTGATCCATTTCAAGGCCTAATTAAAATCTGGCAGGTTTACAAGGTGCTTCTGCTGTTAATAAGTGCAGTAGACAGCAATTGTTATCCCTGATGGCTAGCTGACCAAACCTGTTCTGCTGTTGCTCTGAAGTTCAGGCCATTTTACCAACAGCAGCATGCATGCTGCAGGAGCCACTGATCAGTAAAGTAAACAGCACAACAATTACTAACCTGATGGCAATGATAAAGTAATCAGAGAGGTGAGGAACTCAGGAACGCGAATGCACTCGCACGGGCTGAGGCGTTAGCTAAAATTCAGTGCTGAACTTTTCAGAGGGGAGAAGTACATCGGTGTCTGTAAAAATTCAGGCTGCAGTCTCCATTCTGTCTCCCCACACACACTGACTGCCTCCTCCTCAAAGTTGCAGCCTGCTCATCATTCCAGCTCTCCTTGGAAGCCTGTGCAGCTCTACCAGCTAGGTTTTAGGTTTATGGGGGGTAAATAAATGGAGGAGAAAGAGAAGAATGTCCACTAACCTGAAAGGGAGAAAGAAAGGAGTGAAAAGCTCACTGATGCAGCCATCATCACATAATTGGTCAGTGTGAGCCCTCACCTATTTGTCAACACCTAAAAGAAGATGATAGAAACACTGATCTAGTCCACTCCACTACAAAGTGAAGTGATTTTGGGGATGGTGAACTGGTGATGATGGATGCATGAACTTTTTCCCTCATGAATTTGTTCTGCTTAAAATGGTTTTGATATGCCAGTTGACCTGTCTCTGAATATATAGCCTGCCTAATTTGCATCATGCTAATCCATAAACTACAGCAGTAATAACACCTTAGATTAGACTGCATACATGGCATCACCACATGACTGATTAACATCACGCAGAAACCATGATTAATCAAGCTGCAGATTATAGATTAGATTAGAATTAGAATTAGGCTAGGACCTGAATTTATGTGCTCACCTCCTCGAGGCCGGAGCCGACACTACGACAGCGCCCCGCCATGCACGCTCGCCTCCTGCGCCGGCCGGCCGGCGAGGCGAGCACCGAAAGGAGAAGGGAGCAGCAGTGGTGGCAGTGGTTTGCATGGTGGAAATCTTTTCATCTTCGTCTCCGCCGGTTCATCCTTTCCGCGGCAAAAGGGAGGATTGGTTTCCTCAAAAGGCGGCCGCGCGGGGATGATCTCACGGGCTCACACTGCTTGTAGCTTGCTCCCCTCCTCACACTGCCGATCACTGATAATATTTTTCTGTCTGAATTTTTCTTACCCTTCTGGTTCATCAGAGCCTCTGAATCTGAGTTACATTTAAGAAAAAAACCTCTCTTTAAGACAAATATTGAATCTGAATCTGATTCTTTAAAGCAAAAAAATTGCCTCTGAGTCTGAGCTTTTCTATAAAGAAGAATTTGCCTCTGAACCTGAGCTGAACTTCATTTTTGGATGTGCATGGAACACATGGACATCTGCTTCTTTTAGGCAAGAAAATTGCCTCTGAATCTCAGTTTTTCTTTAAAGAAAAAAATTGCCTCTGAACCTGAGTTCAGCTTCATTTTTGGATGTACATGGAAACATGGACAGGTCTTTGCATGCGATGCGAGACGGACGTGCGTGTGATAAAGAATTAAAGAGCTTTGTTCCAATGTGTAGTATCTTTTACAACAAGAAGTACACTACGCAGCTTTATCGTCGTTGTTTTTCCAGGGCCTAGTATTTATCATGTCTTTTCATGGGTTGAATAAAAGCACTTTACTGAAGGAAAAAGTTTGCTGCTCTGCTCATCGTTGATGAAAGAAATGCGTGCAAGGAAGGAGGTGAAAAAAATAATATGATACTCTAGCTGGTACATCATGTCGTTTGGGCATGGTCGCATTCGAATTTTGAACAAACAACTCAAGTCAAATTCCTAAAGAATTTATATCAGGTTCTTTGATCCAAACAGGGGCTCAATATTTCATTCCACGTCAGTCTTTCCAGGTTTTGACTTTGCATTTCCTCTGTGAAGACAACCAGCCCGGAATGGATTCGAGCTTGTGACTGCCAGAAAGTAAACAGCGGCAATTGCGAGTGCAAACGAAGTCTCTTTCAACTTCAGAGATATCAGATAAGATACATGTATGAGATCATATCACCCTAAACTTCTTCAGATATTTCTGAACCTTGTAGTCTGTACTGACCATAACAGCGAAACTTTCAGCAATTTTTCTTTGTGCTGAAGGAGGCCAATCAGTCTTGGAAGATGCTTGAATTATGATGATCTAGTCCATTCTAGATAAGACGGATAATCGACTGAGTCAGGTAACATGTACTTTGATAGTAATTCAGGCAGCACCAATATGCATGTATTCAGAGAAATATAGAAGCACTGTATACATGCCATGCCATGGAGGCATATATCAGATGAAAAATATGCAGAACAGCAAATCCTGTGGGCAGATACGCAGGATTAGGGGCTGATAGATCATGAAAAAGTTCAGATGCCAGACCAAACTATGAATAAGGACCAACACAGAAACAAAGAACTATGCTTTGCAAGCAGATGAATCAGCAATCCAAAATAATGAAAGTAACAAATCCAAGCAACAAAACTGAATTCTCGGCACAGGTAAAAACAAAATTGTAGCATTAGCCTGTACGCAATGGAAGAATCGATGACATATTGCCAGAATATTTTTTCTTATTTTTGTGATTAATCACAAGTAATGAAGTTCACTATCATGTAACCTAAACATGTATCATCCTGACCAAACCATGGGTGTACCACTCAGCCCTCAGCCCTATGACAGTCAAACTCTCCCTCCATCTCAAATTCTCAACCTAGCTAACTGTAGCTTTCTACAGCAGAATAAATGTTACTGCAATAGATTGCCTACACTGTCAACATAAGATTCACTAAAAGAATCTGAGAAAAAACTAGAAGCCCTTATTTATCTGTCAAGCACATGAGAAGAAATCTTATCATGTTGCCGACTGTAGTCACATCCCAGTACCCGAGGATTAGACTCTACTGCAGTCAGAAGATCTTGCAATGAAGCTTGGTGGGAATAGCCAGCTAAATCTGAACAAAAACCTTGACCCTGCCCACCATTTACAGCAGCGACAGTACTCCCATTTGCTTGGCAGATGCACATTGTGTTTCCCCTTGCTTTTGCAACACCCAAACAAGACTTCAGCAGCTGACTTATGTATGCATTCAGCGCAGTGTTCAGTACATCAGCACACTCGTGAGGCACACCAAGACCTTCAGTTTTCAGCTTATTCTCAAGCAGCTTCAACAAAGACTGAGTTTCTGGCAATTCACCATTATTGTAACACGTATCTGAAGGACGAGACATCGAAGGCTGAAAATTCTGAGCCTTCGGAACTCCCAACGGAGCCCTAATCGGGCTTCGACTCTGAGCACACACCGGACTGCCCCTGGCTTGGTCAACCTCCTCGCCATCCTCCACAGAGACAACCTCCAGCAGGGCCTTACTCCCAGCTGACACAAACTCGCCAGCTCCCTGATGACCAAGAGGCGACTTTCCAAGCGGGCTCGGCTTATCAAACCTCCTGTCTCGGTTAGCCACCATCCACCCTCTCTTCACACCAGTCAGTATGCCATCATTGGCAAATGGACCATTGGACACCACCGTGCTAGTCTGTGAGTTCCCAGTAGCAGCCTGCCTGCTCGGCAGAGGCGGCCCAGCAGACATGAAGACATTACCTAGGATCGACCGGATGAGCAAATTGTGATCCTTGATGTTCTCTCTCCCCAATGCAGCCAAAGAAATCTTGTCAAATTCTTCTTTGCCAAGCTGGCCGCCCAAGAACTTCTTGAGGCTGTGGAAGTAGAGCTCGGCGCGCTGGTGCCCCAGCTTCTTCACGAGCTGCAACTTGAGCTCCATAGTGTCGACGCGAGCAAGCTTCCTCGACGGCGGCATCTTGGAAACCCCAACCAAATGAACAGTTCCGGCCGAGCAAACCCTAGACGACGCCGCCCGAGCACCCTCCACGGGCAAGAAGTGGCCTTTAAATGAGATTCCAAACACCAATCTGCGGAATCAGATCAAAAAACAATCTTTAGCACATAGATTGTTTCATGGCACAAGAACTCGACAATCCAGCACACGAACACCACGCTGATCCAAGAGCTCCCACCGGCGCAGCAATAGCTCAACAAATCTACTCCAAACCCAGGTCTAAGGCAAGCAGAACACAGGGAATCGAAAACTGGAAGCAAACCCAACTCGAATTTTGGGCACTCTGACCAAATCCGAAGGAGACAGCAACAAAAAAATGCAAAACTGGACAGACAAAGAAAAAACGGGGGATACGGAATGTATCCGGGGAGAGCTGCAGGAGACTAACCTCGATTCGGAAGATCGAATTGGAGAGTCAAAAATGAAGGGGAAATTCCAGTAAATCAGTAAAAAATTGGATTTTTTTTCGGATTGCGGCCGCCGCAATCGAGTTTATTCTTCCCCCAAATTATTTTGGGCCGCGACGAACACCGGCGTCACCCGGGGGCTCGTGCGCAATTACACCAAACGAGCTCTTCAGCTGGGCTAATATCTCGCTGACAGGTCGGGGCCACGCGTCCCGGGTGTAGGGGCGCAGCGTTGCAGGGTTAGATAAGTGCCTGCCATGGAAGCACGTGCTGAAATACAGGTGTCATTTCTTGTGGTTTTTTTTAGGAGGGATACATTCTACTTTCTCCATTTCACTTGAGCAAAATATAGAAGTAAAATGAACAAGATAAGTATACTTTCAGGTGAATGTTCTAATGTGAAAATTGTTTTGTCAAGACTACGCTCTATTGCCGAATGAGGAACAGGAACGGAAAGCAGTGAAGCTGTTATCGAGTGGCGGGAAGGCTGTTGCGGAGCGAGCAACCAGAGTCAAGAAGCCCAGTACGAGGGTTTATGGGTCGGAATGGGCCAACTGAGTAAATGTATCCGTGGAGGTTACGTATGAGTCGGGTATATATATGTCGTGATGAACTGTAATAAGAACAGAAGAAAATATATGAGAATATGACATCATTGAAATAATGGTTGTAACCCAAAAACATATTTTTATAGTACAACCATTACAAAACACAATCACAAGTATTACTCTTAAGTAATACTTTTGGTTTTGTCCACTCAACCCCCACAAAAGTCACAAGAGGTAGCATCATTGGAGTGACTGGGTTGCAACCAAAAAACAATGTTGTGCAAGATTAGGGACCTAATAAATTGATTGGCACCCTTTTTTCGTGCAGCATGTTTTTTTATCATTTCAAGCAGTTTGTTAGTTGAGCTAAGTACACCATCTCTTTACAACAACACTTGACCCTGAAGTCACGGTCCATGCACACGCCCGGCGTTTACTTTCCAAATCCGAAAGTGATTTTATTAAGAGATCTCATAATTTGACGCGGCTAAGAATTAGTTTTGATTTTTTATCATCTTGATTCACATATTATTGATTTAAATAATTCTACGTGTCATTATCATAAGTGATAATAGGGATTATTTTGATAATAACAAAACCATCGTTTTTTTTATTTTGTCGATGTCACGGTGCAGCAACATTGTTTTAAGGGAAATGGAAATGCAGAGGAGCAGGGCATTAGCCCCTTTAGTCACCGTTTGATCTAGAATGGAGGGTCCAGATTAGGTGCTATAATATCGATTTTATACAGTAAAACGCTACAGTATTTTATTGGCTGCACTGCTGCAGTAAAATAGATATTGTTCTGTATCCCATCTTATTACTGATGGAGTAGGCAATGATCTTTCTTTGTCTAATCATCAGATGTGTTTCCCATTATTCATCAAAAACTTCACAAAATTCTCTTTGTTAGTATCTGAATGTTCACCTCTGAAACAGCAATTAGGAAACATCTAAAGGACAAACCTGCAACAAAATTGAAGTTGCTTCACTTTATTGAAAGATGAAGCTGGGCTGCAAACATGCAACAAAATTTGAATGATTGATGTTCTTAGCTGAAGTTCCATAATTTCGATTGCTCAAGAAAAAAGTTCCATAACTTCTCAATTCAGTGATGCTTGTTCTGCTAGTCTGCATCAGAAGAGCAATCTCACTTTAATTAACTATGTTTCACTTTAGGAAAATTAAGCTTTGACATCTTAAGATGTGCTCCCATCTTTCAGCGTTCAGAATCATAACAATCTTTGTTTTCGACAATAGTAGCTTATTAAACTCAACCAGTTAACACTCTTAGCTTTTGCATAGCTAGGACACTTACAATGAAACACGCACACACCTATAACTAACAAAAAAAATGAGGAAATCTCATCAGAATCAGAACTCACTGTATCAGATTTTGTGTATACTTACTTAAATCACTGTACAAGAGGAATCTTACTGTACTTTACTAACTATCTTTCACAAGCTAACAACTTAACCTGTTCTCCCATCTTTCAGGACTCAGATCACGAGAATCGCCTGATGAGAACACATCACATACATCAGGATTCAGGAGTTCAGAAATACACTGTACTTCTGTAGATATTTACTGAAGCCACAAATGAAAATCACTGCACTTCGGCCGGCCTCTGCAATCTCCAAAGAGGACTCCAGCACACAAAACGGCCATGTCAGCTAGGCATGTCCGCCGGATCACACGTCATCCACGTATGTGTGATAAAAATATAAAGTCCACAAATTTATATAGAGAATTTTACAATACCTCAAATTATTTTAGACCATTAATTCGTTGTGATCTAACGGCACATATTTGAACAGGGCAACCTAGGTAATAGACATCTTTCTATTTTACTTGCGTGCATGTATGCAGCTAACTGATATTTCGGATTAAAGTGTCCATCTATTTTACGTGCTTGCATGCATGCAGCTAACATGATTAACGTGCTGGGCAGTTACATGCATGCATGTAGAGGCAATCAACGATGCGATTTCTGTTCCTTAATCAACACCAAAAAATTATCTCATGTGAATTCGATTGCATGATCTTGTCAGGATGTTCCTTAATCAACACATGAGCGTGCCGGGCATGCATGGGAGGTACTGGCTACAGCCGGTTACCACGGATTATAATTTATTTAATTATTTTAATTATAATTAATTAAATGTTCATATTAATTTAAAGTATTACCTTTTGAAGAGATACATGAGGTACCATAAAGGTTAGAACCTTAGGAGTCGATGTATAGAGTAAATGGATAGAGAGAAAAATGATTATAAATAAAAAAAAGACTCGATACAAATATAATATTATTCTAATATCCCAATAACTACCAACAAAATGGGATATGTTGCCTAGAGCACAACCCGACAAGATGGCTCGATAGCAACAACAATTCTTTGTTCCTTAATCGAGTAGCAAAAACAAAGAGCGTGAAACAACTGTGGTCAATATAGTAATGTATGAGATAACAATAGTCAATGTAGCTAAGACAATAGAGGAAAGGAGCAAGCAAGATAACGGAGTTCATATGATCATATATGTTTTCCTTATCACCAGGGTTAATCAAATCAATTCAATGTAATAGTTATCCAATTTAACAGTAAATGGACTTACGATGAAAAATAACTACTCAAACAAGCAGCTCAGTGCAGCGAGCTTGTTTTTACTAGATTGGCTTATGTGGGCCAAACTGCATAATGTTGGGCTTCATATCCACCGTCCGATGATGACACGCGTCTCGATCCCAGCCGCCCAAACCTTCCCTCTCCAAGCCTTCGCCTTTCGTCTCCCCCGAGTCGGCGAGCGAGCGGGACGGCCCGGGCCGGCGAGTACTCCCTACTCCCCCCTCTACTGCGGCGGCCAGCATGAACCTGGTACGGCGTGGTGTCCACATTCGTAGGCCCCACCAGGCCTATAACTGCCCGCCCGCGCGCGGCCGCAACATCCAAGGCTTGCACTTGCAGCCAGCGACAGGAGCAAGAGAGGAGGGGAGGTGGGGGCGCGGCGGCTCGTCTCTGTGTCCCGGGAACCCTCCGGATTCCTCCGCGGAGCTGGATGTGGGGATGCTCGAGGTGGGTTCGATTGATTCCGAGCGCGATTGCGGGTGGGGTGTTCTTGATTTGATCGTGCAATGCATTTGTGTTGGCGTATCTGTTCTTGGTTGGTGCTGTTCCAAGAAAATCTCTCGGCTTTGCTGCTGATTTTGGTCGAATTGTGCCTCTGGTTTGAGAATTCGGGTGGTTTGGCGAGTGCTCTTGGATCGTCTGCGCCTGCTTCGAGGGCTAATTCGCTTCGTGCATTCTCGTTTCAGCGAACGAGTCTTCGTCTTCCCCGAGCAATCCGGCCCCACCCCTACTGTTGTGCTTCCCTCTTCTCACGCGGATCGCCGGGACAAGAACCGAGGAGCATCCAGGTATGCCACGCTCGCTTTTCACTGCAAGTCTGCAACCATTGGCGCAAATGCCATCTCTGTGTTCGCGCAAATGCTTCAACGGAAAGGGGATTAGTGAGCCGACTCCATGTTTGCTCCATCTTGCATCTCGCTGTGTTCTTGCCGACCTTGCCGTGCAGTGATCCATATATGACAGAAGACATATCAATTACTAGAGCATGTTCTTATTGTCTTTCCTGAATTATTTATTCCTTCAAACGCCAACTTAGCGCTTTCAGCCTTGCAAACATGCTTCAAGAAGCAGCAATAGCTGACATCTTGTTTACTTTTATCTCACTGTGTTCTTGGCCAGATAATTAAGAATCCATTTTGGCCACTGTAGGTAGTGATTCTGCTTTCACATACAGCAAGCTGCAGATTTTTCTCCCTTAAGTGTTTGCTTCCTTTGTTTCCATGGCATAGCAGTTCTGTAGTTCTGTTCATTCGCCTGCATTACATGCGCCTATCACATTAGTACTTCCTGTCTAATATTCTACTAATGCATTTTTTATCTCCAAATTTTGTGGTTTCATAATGACGATGCAAACGGATGGTTGGCTTAATAGATCTTGGTTAAAATTTCTGCAGTTCATGTATCACTTTTACTCAGGGAGCTTAGAGATTATCTGATCATAAAATGCATTTGAAGCAGCAATCTGTGTGTTCATGTTTTCTTCCTCATGCCATGTTCTAACTTAGTGCAACCCTGCAATGATACAGATATGGCACCTAGAGGAAGGTCTCAGAAGCATTGTTGCAGCAAGTGCAACAAGAGCTTCCGTTCAGGGAATGCTCTTGGAGGCCACATGTCTTGCCACTGGCGTATTGATAAGAAGACAAAGAGCACGTCAAGTTCTCCCACTGTTGTCGATCAGCAGGTGTCGCTGCTGAGTTCCTGTGATGATAAGCCTTTGCTGCTGTCCCCAGAAACACAATGCCAGATGTGCTCCAAGGTGTTTTCGACCTCCAAATCTCTGGGGGAGCACATGGGGATGCACGATGAGAAGAAGGTGGAGGCCAATCCTGAGGAAGAAGTGGCCGGGCTGATGGAAGCATTAGCCATTGCTGATGGCATGAAAAACATAATGGTGTTTTCTTCAGTGAAGCGCAAGCGATCCTTCCGATCAAAGAGGCACACACCAACACTCAGTTTGAAAGAGAGAGATGCTGCAGATGCTCTCCTAATGCTTTCAGAGAATTTTGACAAGACTTCAGCTTGTGAGGATTGCTATATGGGAGACAAGGAAGACAGCAGTCTAGCTTCCATTGTGCTGATGGAGGATAACATGAATGCTCTCGATCATAGTTTGGTTCGATTGGTTGACTCCAAGGGGCCAAAAAATGATAATAACTCAGCTAATGAGAATTGCTATGAAAGTGACAAGGAAAGCTGTTTGGTCCCAATCGTTTCCAAGGAGGATATGGATCTGAATGATTTTGATCATGAGCTGGTTGGAGATGTTGAGCCCAGGGAGTCAAGAACTGACAATTCTGAAGAGGTGAAGTTTAGTGATCTTTCAGCTGCTGTGAAGGCCAAGAGCCACCGGTGCAATTCCTGTGGAAAGTCATTTAGGTCAGGGCAAGCACTAGGAGGCCACATGCGGTGTCACTATGTCCCGAAGTGCAGTGGTCGTCAAGGAGTTGCTGAGTGTCCTAATTCTGTTGTGATGAAATAGAAAAAGCTGAGGCTTGGATTGGACCCAAATTGTTTGATCTCTGACTTTCACCTCTCACTGAAGGAGACAACATGTTTGGGTGTGAAATCTGAACCTCAGTCATGATATTACATGAGCATTCTTCAGTGAACAGATCTGGTGCTCGGTGTTGTCTAAAACTTTTTGTTTTTGGTGAAGTCTGGGGTGCTGCCTGAAACTGATACAGTTAGTTTAGTTGTATATAGGTTCATCAGCCAAGAAGTAAAAACCCCATGTTGTCTTGTCTGATTGAGTGATTGATAGATAGTCACAAGATAAATACTGACACTCCAGTTTTGTTGACTGAAACTTTCATGGACAACAAAGGCCAAGATCTTAAGTGATAGCTTGGTTGCTGAACGTTGAAGCTGATTTCCATGTTGCATGCAATGCATGAGCTTGTCATTTTTGTACCAACAATCTGTACATCAATTTTGCTTAGCTTTTACAATTTTGTTTTTCTGTAAATGCTTATACCTTGACATCAATGGTGGTCATTTTACAAAACGGTGATGTCTAATATCTTAATTGTATATACGGATCAATCAGTGTAAAGTACAGTATAATTTTTCCTTGTAAAAAAATGAGGTGATTTTTGTTTCCTCAAGTCATATTTTGATTCTGGGTTGGTTCTGAAAACTGTCGAGCTTAATTTTGTGTTGCAGTATGCATGTTCAGATGTTCTCGTGATAATCTTTGACAAATTTCATCAGTTATCAAGGCACTCACCATCTTAATGTTGTATTTGACAAATAATTAAAGGAAAGATGAACTGCATATCAAAATGATATGCTTTTTCTATCCTTGTCCACCACTCTAAGAATCAAATACATTTGTTGACTGCTCACTGCAAATGCAACTATGTAGGGAGTGCAGATGCTGCTTACTACCCAGATGCAGAAACAGACTGATGCTTATTTTGTCAGACTGCAGCATAAAGATTAAAGAACAACATGCTCATCATGTGCACAGATTGCTCCAAGCTATTCTGTTGTGATGCCAAGCAAATATTTTGACGAACTGAGCCAACATGTTGTGCATCATGGGTGGTTATTGGTTAATCCACAAAACAGATTAGCATCATGGGTCAATTCTAGGGGATCCCAATTGAAAACAAGTCAAATTTGTGAGTGCATCAATCAAAACACCTAATCCTACGTTTCCATGTTGGAAATGGATTGGTCCTATGAACATCTCTTGCTTTACAACCACCTATTCTTGATTTCTCAAAAACATTGTCACCTATAATACAAACTCACGTAGCTCACATCTCATCTCGGTTTTGCCACTCATATAATACTTTGAAGACGTTCCGAATTTCCAGTTATATGAGATGCGAATGGAAACCGTTGGACGATCTACTTATTTTTACGTTCAAATTAAATATTATAAACCTAACAAATAACTGAAAACTTATGGTCTAAGCAAATGTTGATGTGGATAGTTTTTAAAGATGAATCATTCTTTTAGAACATGTCATGAATAATCTGCAGCGTTGTATGTCAAGAAAGGAGAAGAAGAAAACATTGTAGCAATAATAACAGGTAGGATTGCATTAGGATGTTGTGTGTAAGGGGTGTCAGTTTCCTAAGGTGGATAGGGCAGAGGATTTTTCATCCCATGGAAGAGTAGAGCTAGAGTCTCAAAATTAGGCGGGAGGAGAGGAATAGATCTGTTTCTCTACCTATGTACCCTAAAATGACCTGATACTACTAATTCTTTTTTTCTATCTACTCGATCGTCTACCACCATCTTATATCCATGAGTCGTCACCGCCACCGCCGTCGCCTTATGTCCACAAGTCGTTCGCTGTCTCGTCCTCCTTCAGCCAATACTATCACCTCATATTTCATCAGCTACCACCACCACTTTATAGTTTAACACCTTATTTTCATAGAACTTGATTAAAAAAGAAAACATATTTAATAATGTTTTGTTAGCCACTTGTCACCTCTACTTGTGTAGCCACCCAACTACCAAACCTAGCAACCAATCCACTGTGGCCTCCTCCCTCTCCTCTTCTGTTCATCGGGTCAAATCCTTCTCCTCTTCCTCCTTCTCGTCGCCTAATCCACAATCCCGACCTGCCAGCAGGCAGCAGCAGCAGCAGCGAGAAACCCAGATCAAACCCACCCACCCACGATCGATCGATCCATCCATCCATCCATCAACCCACCCACCCACCCACCCACCACTGCCCCATCCTTCTTCTCTGGACTTCTCGCGCGCAGCGCAGAGGGTGGACAGCCGCGGGAGGAATCGAATCGAGGCGAGAAGAAAGGACACAGATTTCTTGATCCGGGAGTCCAAGGGACAGGGGAGCTTGAGCAATCGAGAAATCCGATCGATAAAGACCGCTTCTTGGCTTGTCGTTGT
>KE371017.1:67271-81076 GCA_000418225.1 Zizania latifolia
CAGAATGTGTAGTAGTACACTTAGTGGTTTCCAAACGCTATTCCGTAACTGGGTAGCCATAAAGGTTACTTACAGGTGTGTTATGAAACATGTCGTGGGATGTGAGCGGTCAAGATGGAATTTGCCCCTCCTAGTAACGGGAGAGACGTCTCTGGACCCCTCAAGGTAGTCAGATTGGAAAAGTGCATGACCATGCCACTATGACTAAAGAATTAGTCATGATTGAATCCACTACTTGATCGAGTGAAATGTTGAGCTATCCAACAAGGCTGGCACGTATCTCACCTTGAGCTTGACTGACGTCGTGTGGTAAAGGGACTGGTGCGTGAGTGCATCTAGGTTCTGGAAATATGATTTTGCCTTTGTATACATTCGGGGGTCAATATGTGCTGCTATGTACCACTATTGATCGGTGATTCGGAAATGGTTTCTGGGTAGCGGCCGTTTGTGTATGAACCTATCGGGTCACACACTTAAGGGGATGGATTCAAATATTGCAAAGAATTGGTTCCTGTGCAAGTGAGAGATTGATGGAATTGTGCCCAAGAAAATTCTGGGGGAATCGGAAGTTCCGGCTATAGCCGGAAGTTCCGGAGTTCTGGAGCATCCGGAAGTTCCGGGCCAGCCCCTGAATTTGGTTTTCTGGACGAACCGAAAGTTCCGGTTGTAATCGAAAGTTCCGGGTCGGAATTAATTCGATACAGAAGGTCTGTTTCGGAAGTTTCGACTGGAGTCAGAAGTTTCGGGTCGAAATTAATTCGATACAGAAGGTCTATTTCGGAAGTTCCGGCTGTAACCGGAAGTTCCGGACCCAAATTAATTTGATATAGAAGGGTAATTTCGGAAGTTCCGGATAGGATCCAGAAGTTCCGATGACCGAAAGTTCCGGCTATAACCGGAAGTTCCGGGGTGCGCAGATTAGATCTGTTAGGCTTTTAATCTGGATTAAAATGCCCATGCTGGGCACTATATAAAGGAGGAGAGGGTGGCACGCAAGGGGCTACTGCTTTTGCTCTACCCTAGCCCTAGCCGCCACCTCTCCTCTCTCCCAAGTAATCATAAAGGTTGTGATCAAACCCTAGAAACTTCACGAGTAGTGCTAGCACGCCGGCGTGGAGTGTTTCCATCCCTGTATGTGTGGACTTCGTGGAGGTGCTGCTCGAATAGCACTCGTCGTCTTCTTCGTGTGAAGATCGCTGGACTTCATCGACTTGGTCGTTGGCGAACGGGCGAGGCAAGAAGGAAACGAGCGAGGACGCGCTTCTCCAAATCTTCTTCCGCTGCACTAGCGCGTCTCGCGTTAGAAGGTAACGATCCATGATCCCTCATGTGCATGGGTTCCTGGGCCAACGGGGTTAAAAATTAAAATTTGCTGGCTAGCGTAGCCTCCCCATGTCCCAACATAATATATGGGCCTTCCCATTTATTGCTCAACTTGCCATGCGCAGGGACACTTCGGAGTACTAGGTGTCCGGGTCGTAATTCATTCGGCTTCACCTTGGGATTGTACCATGACTTCGTCTGATCTTGGTACTTCATCAAATTGTCTACAGCTTGGAATCTTGTTTCTTCGGATAAATCAAGCGAAGCTTGCCTTTCGTTGTTATCTTCAGGGAGCAATGTCCGTAGTGAGCGTCCCTTTAACTCTGTCGGGGTCATTGCTTCGTCGTTGAACAATAGCCTGAACGGAGTGAATCCTGTGGAGCGAGCTTGGGTGGTCCGAATGGACCACAAAATTTTTGGCAATTCGTCGACCCACAGCCCCTTGGCGAGGCCAACAATCCAGTGGTTGAGGCCTAATAAAATATTTCCATTGACTCTTTCAACTGCTCCGTTGAACTATGGGTGCCTAACTGCGACGAAGCACAGTTCAATGCCGAGACCTTCGCAGAATTCCTTGAAGGGCTCCACGTCGAATTAAGTGCCATTGTCGATGGTGAGCTGTTTTGGCACTCTAAACCTACAGATTATGTTCTGCCAGAAAAATTTCTAGATGTTTTTTGAAGTGATTGCGGTGAGGGGTTTCAGCTTCGACCCACTTCGAGAAGTACTCAATAGCGACTACAGCGAACTTCAAATTCTCCTTGGCTTGCGGAAATGCTCCAATTAGATCCATGCCTCATCGGGCGAGGGGCCATACCGGGGCAATGATCTGAAGCGGAGTTGGTGGGCGATGGCTCCGTCTCTCCATCCACTGGCAGCCCTAGCACGTGCGAACCAAGGCTTTGGCATCTGGCATTATAGTGGACCAATAAAGCCCTTGCCGAAGTGTTTTCCTGCTAGCGCACGTGGAGCGAGGTGACTTCCGCACAAGCCTTCATGGATGTTTCGAAGTATGTCTTGGCCGTCTTGTCTTGAAATGCATCGTAGCAGTGGCGAGCACACTCCAGATTTATAGAGCAGGCCATCGATGAGGTGGTAGTTGCGAACCCTGTGCTGTAGCCTCGAAAGCTCGGGGCATTCGGGCTGCATGCCTTCGTCTTGAAGCATGGCCATGATTGGGCTTCGCCAATCTTCGGTTTGCACACAGAGTACTTCGGTCGGTGCTGACTTTGGTGCCGATGGAGTACATAGCTCTTCATAGAACGTGCCATCGGGCAGATCTTAGCCTCCGGTAGCTGCCTTGGCGAGGGCATCAGCTAGCTGATTTTCGCCCCTCATAATGCTTCTGATTGAAATCCCCTTGAATGCTAACTCCGCTTTACAGACCTCAGATAAATAGATGGTCCAAATGCCTTCACCCGGTACCTCCGGGGACCAGAAGGCAGGAGGGGTCCATTCTACGATAAAGTCCGCAATTACTTGGGACATAATCGCTGTCCGAGCGGTAAAATCTATACCGAAGAGGTCTAGCTCGACCGCCCACTTCCCTATTCTTCTACTTGAATCTTTATTTCTGAGCATGTCTCTAAGGGGGTATGATGTTGGCACAATAATATTATGTGCGAGAAAATAATGCCTCAATTTCCTCAAAGCCATCACAAGGGAGTACACAATTTTTTCTAGTTTGGCGTATCTTGTTTTTGCTCCGGAAAGAGCCTTGGAAACAAAATAAATGGGCCTTTGAACCAATTTCCCTTCGAAGCTTGCTTCTCGAACGAGGACTGCGCTGACTGCGGAGGCCGTTGCTGCGAGATACAACAGTAGTGCTTCTTCCGAAAGAGGGGTTGTGAGGGTTGCTAGATTAGCGAGGTACTCCTTGATGCTGTCGAAGCACTTCTGGCATTCGGACGTCTATTCGAAATTTTTTGATCCTTTCAGTGCCTTAAAAATTGGCAGGCTTCGTTCAACGGAGAGTGCAAGGAAACGGCTGAGAGCTGCAAGGCGGCATGTGAGTTTTTGGACTTGTTTCAGATTGTCGGGCGGAGCCATGCGCTGTAAGGCGCTGATTTGAGTGGGGCTGGCTTCAATACCTCGACTCAAAATCAGGTACCCAAGCAGCTTACCAGCCTGCGCCCCGAAGATACATTTTTGGGGTTCAGACGGACCCTCCCCCTTCGGAGACTTTTGAAGGTCTCTGCTAGGTCTACGCTATGCTCGTGCTTTTTCACACTTTTTATTACAATGTCATCCATGTAGGCTTAGACATTCCTTCTTATTTGATGGCCTAGGGTCTTAGCAATTAGCCTAGAAAAGGTTGCCCCTGCATTTCTTAAGCCAAAAGGCATTCTTACATAGCAGTAGACTCTCGAAGGAGTAACGAAGCTAGTCTTGATTTCGTCTTCGCGCTTGAGCCATACTTGATGATAGCCGGAGTATGCATCGAGAAAACTAAGCAACTCGGACTCGACAGTGGAGTCGACGAGTTGATCAATACGAGGCATGGGGTACGGGTCACTGGAGCATGCTTTATTCAACGAGGTAAAATCAATACACATACGCTATTTGCCCGTGTTCTTTTTCTTCATGAAGACGGGGTTCGACAGCCGCTCCGTGTGGCTGACTTCCCGTATAACTCCCGCTCGAAGTGGCTTTTCTACTTCGGTCTTTGCTAAGCTTGTGTGTTCGGCTGATAGCTTCCGTAGCCCCTAGCGTATGGGCCTCGCTCTTGGATTCACGAGCAAAGCATGCTCAATGATACTTCGATCGACTCTCGGGATGTCCTCGTCCGACTAGGCGAAGATGTCGAGGTTGCTCCAAATTGCTTTCTCCAGCGGGGCCATGTCTTCCGGGGCCAGACCCCCTCCGAACTGGATGGAGAACTCTAGCCCGCCTTTGATGAGGATCTTGGTCATAACTTCTCCGTTAGGACGAGGCTTGAGCGCAGCCCCTTTCGCGTAGTCAGGGGGTCGACTTACTGCTTCGGGGCGTGACTGCACGCTATGTACTTGGCTGGCTTCGAGGGGGGCGGCGTGCCCATATTCCACCCTTCGAGCCATGCTTTGATCACCAAGCACGGTGAGGACTCCTCCCTACGTGGGCATCTTCATGCGGAGGTAATTGTGGTGTGGTATGGCTCTGAATTAGTTTAGCATCCCCTCTCCGAAGATTGCGTTGTAGGCGTACAGAGCATCGATGATGTCAAAGATGACCTCCTCCGACCGCGTGAGGTTGCCTTCGCCGAAAGAGACTTTGAGGCCAATCTGGCCTATTGCTTCAAGGGGTGGCCCGGTGAAGCCTTGTAGGGGTCTGGCTGTCGGAAGGAGGTGCTTCTGAGGGATGCACAGTTGGTCGAAGGCGTGGGCGAAGATGATGTCCGCCGAGCTCCCTCCGTCGACAAGCACGCGACATACGTCAGTGCCGACGATGTCAGCGGAGATGATGAGGTGGTCCGCGTGCGGGAATTTAATTCTGACCGCATCTTCGGATGTGAAGGAAATCGGCACCTGGGACCACTCCAGCATCGCCGAGGCTGAGTAGGCTGAGGTCCCGATATGACCTACCTCGCGCACGTAATCCTGTCTCTGGCGCTTGGACAAGCTTCCCAGGGCTCTGCCGCTTGAAATGGGTAGCACCACCTGTTTCTGAGGGCCGGACCCATCTTCGAGCTTCAGGGGTGGCATTAAACTCGCCACCGGGATTCGAGGAGGGGCCTCGCTAGTTTTTGGCCTCCTTACGGCTTGGACATGCTCGGGGTGGGAGGATTGGGGTGCTCGATCTGTTGTTCCTCGACCACTGGTCCGCTCAAGGTACTCTCCCCGTAGGGCTAGTATAGACTTGCAGGTGTCGGTGTTGTGGCTTCGGTTTTCGCCGTAGATGTTACAAAAGCAGGACCGGCCTGGGAGGAGGGTCCCACCGGTGGCCTCGCTCCACCTCCTCGGCCCCCTCCTTGAGCCTGTGGGAATTTCGGAGCATTCGATCCGGTGATATTTAGCACTTCGGTGCGGAAGTGTTTTCAGCTTTGCCTTGACTCCGACGGCCGCTGCTCCACATGAGCTGTCTTGGGAGGGCTCGAGGTCCTGACTTCGGAGGCCCGTACTTAGGCGATGGAGGCCATCCTCCAGAGCTGCCCTTCCTCGGAGCGTGCATACTTCTCGAAGTACGTCATGAGTTGGGTCAACGAAGATATGGGCTTCCTGTGGAGCTTGTCGAGGAGGCCAGGGTTGGTGACTCCCTCGCGAGCGGCGTCGACCACCGAAGATGTAGAGAGCCCCTTAATCTGGGATTTCGTGAAGGCGAAGCGCTGCGAATATTGTTGCAGCATTTCTCTAGGCTGCTGCTTTACCTGGAATAAGCTCCCGGTGGACATCGGTGCTACGAAGGTCCCTTGGAAATTGTTCATGAATTTTTTCCTCAATTGCTCCCATGACCTCACAGAGCCTAGCTTTAGGGACCAAAACTAGCGGAGTGCTATGCCCTCAAGAGCCAAGGGGACACACTTCGCCATAGTGTCTCTTTCGCCTCCGCTGGCTTCTATGGCGAGGGCGTAGGAGCGAGCGAACTCGTCGGGGTCCATATCACCGGAGTACTTGGGCAGCTTCGCAGCTCAGAACTTCGAGTGGAAGCGCACAATCTATAAGTCCAGGTGCAACGATGAACCCTCGTCGAAGGAGACGTTCTGCATCCGCTCTCGGGGTTCCTGCTTGCCGTGGTTGCTAACGGTGATGACCGTTGGTGACCTCGAAGAGTCCTCTGGGGCCTCCCGAGGGCGCGCCTGATCGGCGGCACTCTAGCGCCAATGTAGAACCTCCGCCTTGAGCAGGGCTAGCTCGAAGGCCTGAGCATCGTTGAAGGCACCGTCCCCCCTAGAATACTCCCTGGATCTTGCGATCGGCCGAAGTCTGTTTGCAACGCCCTCGGGGGCGGCAGGGGGCTTTTGTGAGGGAGCCCCACGGCTCCGATCGGGATAGGCGCCGAAGGGACCGCCGCAGGGCCTGCAGGCCCGGAGGTGTCTTTTACCGAAGGGGGGACCGAAGTATGCTCTTCGGTCCTTGGAATGGTGTTGGCCGCTGAGAGGCCCGCGGTCTGACCCGCTGCTTCGGGGGTGATGTCTGCCAGCGGGGGCACTACGGAGGGCTCCGTAGTCCCCATGCTGGTACCTGTAGTCGAGGCCTTAGGGATCCTGGAGGACCTTCGAATGGGAGCCGTGCTTTTACTCTTCTTCGGAGGCATGGTTCGAATCTTGGTAGTAGAGAGGCTAGCTTAGTACTAGGTCCCCACGGACGGCGCCAACTGTTGGCGTAAGAGTTTACGCGAACAGGTTCGATTAGTCATGAAGGACTGATTAAACACGAAGTGAATTTAAACTGGTTCAGGTCTCCAAAAAGGATAATAACCCCATGTCTAATTTGAGGTGTATTTCTGGACTGAATTCTTCGTCCTTTTTACAATAGGAAAGGCGGGTATTTATAGGCAGGAATACAACAGGAAAGTACTAATTCATCCTCTAGATACAACTGTCATTGCGGACTCTGTACACAAGACTTCATAGGGGTAAAACTGTAAACCTTAGTGTGAACGTACTTGGAAAGCAAACGTCATGTCAAACATTGCGGCGATCCTTCGGGGTGAGACACCATCGAAGGGGAGTTAATTCTTTATGACCATTTGTGCGTCATGCAAGCACTCACCGAAGGGGAGGCAATTCTTTATGACCCTTTGTGCATCATGCAGGCTCCAGAGCGTCTTCGCAGGCGAACCCTAAACCTCTGATGCCCTAAACGGCATGCTTCTAGCTTCGAAGTACTTTGCTGCTTGAAACATTAGATTATAAGCATGATGGGATTATTTTCCCCCAATAAAAGTCTAGATGTGCCTAGATGCATCAAGATACACTTTCAGTCTTCTTGTTCAGTCCTAGCTTAGACGGCGAAATTGGATTCTGCTCCAAGTCTGACCACAATTCTAATTGTTGTTCTGATTACTACACCTACCTCGAGTCTAACTCTAACCACATTAATCCCTGAGAAGTGTTCACCCTCAGAAAGACAATAAAACACAACTCTAGGAAGAGAAGGAAGCGACAAGTTGACAACGAGAAGCCCAAGAAGAACTCTAACACCACATGGTTGCCGAGAAGACTGGCCAAGGCTCCAGACCTCCAGTCAGGTTCCATCGATGAACCACAAGCTCTTTGGGAGGACATTTACCTCACGCTGCCCAGCCATTGCCCACCCAGCTAACCCGGTCATCGATTTCCATATCACAACACCCGTCGCCCTCCCCAGCTACGGCAGATATTGCCCTCCCCCGCATACCGCAGTAACTATTAACTACATAATGCTACTTAAATAGTAAACAAATTCAATTGATACAACTGTTGTGAAAATTTTCAATATTTTGTATCAGCTTCCCACGTTGTGAATAGCTTAATATTGCTATCTTTGATTTGAGTTTTTTAACCTTTTTTCTAAGATGGAGTAATGAAGCACGTCTCCACTTGATTTACCATGTTGAACATGCAGTGATCCTCTGGACTGTCTCCGCCTTCTGTTGATAGCTAAAAAAAAGTGAAACCGTAAAATATGTGCATTATTTTTTTACAAATATATCAAAGTATACAAACAATATAAAATTCAAAGCAAACACTCGTAATAAAGTTATGCCATGTGAAGGAATAAAAAAAATCCAAAACATTCAAGTATTTTTCACTATTGAAATAGAACAATCAATATTAATAATTAGATTTATCAAAGGAGATAGATTATCTAACCGCAAATTATTCGATTAACTAGATTTTCCGATATCCAATAGTAGCCTAATTATAATTAGGCTACATCGATGCGTCACGTCTCTCCCACCTGCGCCGCACCGCACTTCCCCCATCCGATCCGGCCATCAATCATCACCCCCTCATCCTCACCCATCCCCACGCCGCCGACGCTCTCCTTCGCTTCGATCGATCCGTCCCCTAACCTCCGGCAACGCGCCCCCGCCACCCCCTCCCCTCCGCCGCCGCGTCGCGCCAACCCTTCCTGTTACCCGCTTCCAACCGAGGGGAGCGTCCAAGGCGCGGCGAGGGAGCGGCGGTGCTACCCCGCTCGCCCACGCGCGGACGAGCGCGACCACCCCGATCCGGCGTGGCCGTTCCTCCGCGGGGATGGAGACCGAGCCCGCGACTTCGCCTCTCTAGCTGCTGCTGTTTCCAGAGGTGGATTCGCACGGGTGAAGACCTTTCCTCTATTGTCTGCTGCGGCTCCCTAGCTCCTGGGCGGCCCCGGCTCTGTGAGGCGCCCTCGACTCGATGTCCGAGGGCAGGGGCGGTGGCGGCGTGCGGGTGAAGGCCCGGGAGGTGGCCTGCAACGCCATCGCGGGCGGTTCGGCTGGTAATTCTGCTCTCCCACCGTATGGTTAGGCGGGGTTGGTAGGAGGTTTTCGTTCAGTGTCGCAGTAGTGGTGTGGGGTTTTGATCTTTCTTATTGCTCTTTTCTTGGTGTTGTTGTTGTTGCAGGTGCGATCTCGGCGACGGTGCTTTGCCCATTGGACGTGATCAAGACGCGTCTGCAGGTGTACGGCCTCCCTTCCAACCTCTCTAGCGCGCCGCCGCCCGGTAATTAGCTCTCTTCTGATGGATGGTTCCCCTGCTCCTTTTGCCTACTTTGCACTCTATTCATGCTTTATCTCGGCTTGTTGCTTGCTCCATAAGATTTATGAGCTAGCTTGCTTTGGTCTGCTGGAAGATCAATTTGTTACACTGCTATTAAAAGAACATAGTGAAAAAAATATAGGTTTTGGTGGTACCAGAAATTCTGCTGGACAATCATTGTATGTCTGCAAATTATTAGACATCATAGTATCACAAAGGTTGGCGCTTCATGGGGAGAGGGCTTGTGTGAATGTATGGTGTGTGGGGGTGAAATAGGGGATCAGGAGGGGAACATAAAAAAACTGTTGTCAAAATGGAGGAACAGAAGAGTCAGGTGCCAAAAATAGATAATCTAATACATCTTTTGTATGTTCTAGTTCTAAATTAGGCACCTAAAGCCTCCTTACTAGTAATTAGTTGTCAACATCTGCTTCTATTTCTATATAATGTAAGGGTTTCAATTTTGTTCACTGTCAAAATCATGGCATTCATTTGTTGGAAGTTGTCAGCTAAACCTTATCCCCTGCACATATGTGTATTCTAGCATGGTAATGATCTGTATCATCCATTTATTTAGGGGTATACCGTATACATGGTCGTTTTTTCGTTAACTTTCTTAGACTTTATATTTTCTTGGTCTGTGTCCATGAGCTATGGACAAATATTGCAAAGCGGAGGGACTACTGTATGAGTAAAACATTACATTTTTACTTGCATGACAACATCTTTCCTCTTATTAAATATATTGACAAGGGCATGTTTGATGTATTCAGCATGCATTCCAAAACGCTAATCCCGCTCAAACAGTTTGTTTGGTCTTGTGATAAACTGATCTATTTATCATGTATTTGCTCCCTCCCTTTATCTTGTTTGCTGATTTCTGTTTCTCTTCCGTATTAGGTAGGGTAATTATTTCAGGTTTGCAGCACATATTAAAACATGAAGGCTTGCCTGGGTTGTATCGTGGCCTTTCACCAACAATAGTAGCACTATTTCCAACATGGGCTGTAAGTAATCATTAATATTACACAACCAGTTACTACCTCTGTTCTTTTTACTTGATGTTTAGGACATTAGCACCAATGCAAATGTTTGATCATTACCTTTTCTGATCATATGTTTGTTAAGTTATTAAAAATATAATTACATGAAAGTTTTTTTATGACAAATCTACTAATGTCATTATGACTTATCGAATCTTTATATTTTTCCAAATATTAATGATTTAAAGTTACGAGATTTGACTGCATTCATTATAAAACATCATCTATTTGAGAAAGGAGGGAGTAGTAAACATTAGCATTTTTCCAACTTGAGCTGTAAATGATCATTAATGTTACGTAAGCAGTTAGTACTGTTACACAATTGTTTATGTTTAATGTACTGTAAGATGATATCCAGGTACGTGACTTTAACCAATGAGTTATGAAATTACCTGATGCTGATCTTTGATGTGATTGAATACATGGTCCTTGCAATGGCTAATGATAGATGCACACCTCTAGCAAGTGTGTTTGCTGTCTGAACACTTTAATGCATTTTGCTTATGAGCTAGGGCCATTCATATGAGATTGATTCCATAAAAACCAATTCCAGTCATCTAAGATATCTAGCATATGTATGTACATATATAGGAGTACATGTGTGCAGATAAGATAGGTGATCTATAGACAAGGAAGGACCAAATATAAATTTAATCCTGCCTAATATCATTGATATTACCATATACTCTAACCTACTATATATACACATGCCATATACTCTAACAGTCCCAACTAATGGCAAAACATGCAATTGTGATGGCAGTGGTAAAAAAATGAAACAGAGTGTTTTATTGGTGGTATTAAAGTGCACATGAAGTTTTTGATGGTATGAAACTAAACATGTGACATTTTGATGGTATGAAACTAAATGCGTGGCATTTTGACGGTATAGAACCAAAATTTCCATAATGAAAAACTAATTCTGTGCATTGAAGCCATTGGTTATGAGTGTTTTTCTTTTCTAATAGTGATGGCTAACTTTTGTTTAGGTGTTACAGTTTGTTGATTTTTTTGCTGTTTCTCTATTTTATGTTTGTAACATATAACACACATAATATTTCTCTGATTCATTTCCTTCTAAAATTTTGTTTGTTTGCAGGTTACGTTTTCAGTTTATAATCACTTGAAGGGTCTTCTTCATTCTCAAGGTTAATCTCAATTGTGCTTTACCAATGTTGATTGAAATTTGTCAGTTTTGTGTGGGCAGAAGCATCAAATCCTTCTTTAAGGGGAATTGTGTGGTTTTATTAGATTATTTCTTTTTCCATCTTTGAATTTGTTTTCAGTTTACCCGAGCATTTCAGTGAATGCCTATGGACAATTTTGATATGCTGCTATATAAATTATCAGAAAATTACATCTGTACCTCCAAAATTTGGACGGTACAAATTAATACTGATTTTTTTGTGTCCCCTCTACAACCAGGTTTACACAAATCTTCCCAAACTACTACTTTTGTCACTTTCAATCGCTTTTCCTGTCTGTATGATCATGTAAGATAATAAAATATCCTTCTTTACCCCACTTCAACAATTTCCCTCATCTCTCTCCTTTCTCCAGTCCTCGCTGACTGGTGACGGATGGATGGCAGAGACCATCGGGGTAAGGCGATGGCAGAGCCAGAAGGGGAATGCTGAGGTGGCCCCAATGGGTGTGTTGATGCTGGTGACGAGATTGTTCCTTTCTGGTGGTCTAGGTCAATGCTGGCAGGCGTGGCAGCATCTTCCTCATGGCTGGTAGACCATTTTCCTCGCCACTGGTTATTCCTGTCGCTGTGATGCCTTCTCCTCTGCAAGCTCGTGCATCTTTTATACTTCCTCAGTTCCTCCAACTCCAGCTAGATTGGGAATCCAGTCATTCTCGCCTCCAGATCAGTGTGCCTCGGCCAGTCGGCCTCAACGGTCGCAAGGAGTGGAACAACAGCAGGGATGGTGACCATGGTTACATACGTGCTGGAGTCCGAGGGAGAAGGCCGGGGGATTTATGTCATGCTTTAATGGTGTTATCCCGATAAGAGATGGAAGTGGTTTTTCGAAGATTTTATAGTGGAGTAAATTTTTTTGTTCTATTAATTGATACGGTACAATTTTTGGCGGTACAGATGCAATTTTCTTGTAAATTATTTATATTCATATTTCCTAGCACTAACTACTAAGTCATATTTAGTATATCACAGCTTGGTCAATTATGAAGTATTTTGCTGAATCGTCTGTGATCTGCATAATATTGTCAACTTTCCTTGTTTCAGGACATATCTATGAAGTGCTTTATATAAAGGCTAACATTATGTCATAATATGTGATGAGACTATAGTTGATATTTGACACTTTAGTACCTGAATATCTGAAAGGAGGGGTTGATGTGTTGATAGGTGCCTTTTTGGCTATGTTTGTGAGTGAAGTTGCTTTTAAATGCAATTCCAACCTTCTTTTTTTGGAATACCAACTACATTGTGACCTATTGAGAATCATTAATAGGAGCATTTTACTAGACATGAAAAATATTCTTGATAGAACATGTTCCACAACACAGAACAGCAGATATATCATAACAACCCTAAATGAGCCGAACATCCTAAGTGTCGGTTGATCCCAGACCTGATATGGATCATTTTAGACTCACATGTTGTGGTTGTGTTCAATTAGCAGAATCCACATCCCAAAAGAAGTGAGGAAATGTACAATGCCCATGCAATCATGCAAGAAGAAACTGAGAGAATTAAGTTGAATCGATTTTCTTGACAGAATCAGACTGAGAAATTGAGTCATGTGGTTTCTATTAGATCTATGAAGTATCTATTTTGGTGCATAAATTATAATCCGATATTTTATTCTATATTCCATCCATCATACAATATAAGTTCATTTTCATGAAAAATGCATTTTTCACAATGCAAGTCCATCTAGGTAATCAAGATTGTAGTTATTGCAACATTTGCAGTCTATAACCTCTGTTTGTAGTTATTTCATTATTTCCAATCTATATTTTTTATTTTTTCCCATTTGCAAAGATATAGTACAAATTGAGGGTAAATTGATAAATTATTAAAAGGTATATTTCTAGTTTTAGTCAGTTATTCACTTTATAAAGAGTATATATGGAAGTTTATTTACGTTGGGATTGGTACAACCAGGTAAGGTAGGCGAAAAAACTAGGGGCAAACTAGATTTTGTAATTTTGTAGAAAACTTAGCAGTGTTAAGAGCGTGTTTGGGAGTTGATTGGTATTCCATAAAACTAGAGTTGTAAAATCTTGGATTCAAAAGACTCCAATTGGGATTCTGGTGACTTTATGCGCATAAGCAAATGATGAATTAAACAGTCGATTTTGCATCAATTGTGGTTTGCATGCAGTGTTCTAATTTTGTTGATGTACATAACAGAACCATGGTGCAATCAATTGTGCCTAATGCCTACTCCTAACCATTCTTGTTTCTTATGCAGATGATAGTGCTGGTGAATTGTCTGTCCAAGCAAATATTCTAGCTGCATCATGTGCTGGGATTGCAACAGCTATTGCAACTAATCCATTATGGGTTGTGAAGACTAGGCTACAAGTATGCAATATCACATTAATTTATGTCTGTTTATGTTTTCCCTTGGTGATGTCTGTTTTCAAAACAACTTTCTGGAGATTTGTAGTGTAGCATATTTCTTGAGATGAGAGACTAATAAAGATCCTGCAAGATTGTGGGAGATGATAATATGACTTGGATCACAATAGTATATACTGCTAATACATTATACATCTGTGTTTGTTGTGCTATGTATATATGCATTAATAATCTAATGACCTTA
>KE371018.1:20647-41217 GCA_000418225.1 Zizania latifolia
CGGCGGCGAAGGAGGTGGCCACGGTGCAGGTGGAGGTGCCGCCGGTGGACCTGTCCGACGAGGGGGAGGACGAGGCGTGCCGGGCGGCCATGCAGCGACAGGCGGCAGCCGCGGAGGACTACGCGCGCAGGCTGGAGGCCGGTGCTGGAGCATATGGCTCTCAGGTGAGGCCGATCTCGTCCGGATTTTCCCCCTTGTGGTTGTTTGTGGGTATTTTTTTTGGAGCTTGGGTTTGTGCTGGGGTGGTGCAACCGTGATGATTCTTGTGCGTGCTAGTTTGGTTTCATTTTGGATTCTGTGCCTTGAGCGTGTGGTTTGTGCGAGATTCTTGAGGTTTCATTGTATATTTATGTGGAATTTTGGATTGGAAGGACGAATTGTGCTCTGAGATCATGGTCTGGCGATCAAAGTTTTCATCTTTTTGTTGGAAGTTTATGGGAGTTATGATGAGGTTTCAGAGATGGGCAATTTTCACTGTGTGAAACAACCCATCAATACTTGTGGCCGTGCCCAATGTTTAATTTGGTTTGTGCCACTGGAAATAGGGATTATGGATGCCGATGCCAAATGTATTTAGAGCTGCTATTGCTTTCTTATTTGAGACTTAGATATGCGTTACCAGAGTGTAGTCTTGTCAGTTGTTATTCGTTTGTAGGGTTTGAGGTTTAACTGGTGCAGTGATAATGGGTTGTCGTTTGTTCTTGCTGATCTTTCTGGTGTTATACCGTATTACCATTAAAGATGATTTCTTATGTCTTCTGTAAATGTAAATTGAATAATTGATGCTGTTAATATGTTGTTTGTAGTCACATAGGATTATTCTGTGCATGTTGACATGCTTGAGGTTTGATTCTGCATTAACATGACATGCACAGAAGGAACATCATATGAGCCTTGTGGAGTATAGGAGTATATGATAAAAAATCATCTTAATGAACTTATCAATTGGCAACAATCTTTAGCAACTAACTGGTGTTTTACAGAGCTTGTCATGCTCATGCCGACCCTGCTTTAATCTTTGCAGTAACAGGAATAGCTTCTCCAGAAAGTTAGATAACTTATTTATAGATCCATTTGCTATCGTCTAGTTTGCCCTGCTTATGTAGGTGTCGATAGTGCATTGCTAACTGTGTTTAGTTCAGCAATATCTTATCCGCATTATATGTTTACATGGTTTCGAGTCTATTTTGTTTCCCAGTGTTGGTTATCAAACAATGCATGAATGCTTTATCCAGTTGATTCTTCCAACTTCTGACAAGTATAAATTGTACACAACTTGATTAATTAGATTATACAGTTCTTCCGTCAGATTAGCAATATATATCGGGGACTTCTGTGGTCAACATTCACCAGATAACTAACCAGTGAATGGCTATCCTCCTTACTCTTTACCTCTATCCTTATCCATTATTGGAACCATGGGAGCATAACTATGAACCTTCTTCAGTTCAGTGATTATTATTACTGCACAATAATAGTGCATTGGTATATTTGGATGATATCTGTAATAGCATGACATTCTGCAGATTAGTATGCTATTAATATTTTGGGTTAATTGAAATTATTCTTTGTGCAGACTAAGGCCATTCACAAATACAACTGTTGACATGATAGCTGTATCATGAGCGTAACCTCTTTATTACTTCTCGAAATATCATATTATGTATTCATGTTGCTCAGTTGCTCATGAAAGCAAGCATTTAGTATCAAGTGTTAATATCGTTGTGCTCACATTATATTGGCATGTTTACATGTTAGTTGATTCCAACAGGCTAAACTTTCCACATTTCTGCATGGTTCAGTTGAATTTTCATTTTGGATTATTATTTATTTTTATTTCAGTGGAACTATTTAAATTGGCTTATATTTACATCTGCTAATATGATACTTATCAAGGCGTCAACATGGCGGTAAGGCGGTCCGCGGTTGTATGGTGTCCCCTTGCCTTAGCCATGGCTGAGGGCACCAAGGGGTAGCAAAGGGATATTGTGGCAGTAACCCAGATCTAGGATCGACAAACTCATACCATCACCAAAACCCCATAAGAAATGGTTAGGGTCACAGATCCAAGCACAGAGAAAACAAAAACTGAATCAAATCAACAAAGATCTAGCCCATGGACGGACGTGACAACACGTCAACCAGACGAGAAACCACCAAAAAAGAGGACAAAACCATCACAAAACCTGCCGAGAAATCATGAGAAATGGAAAAAAGAACGAACTTTGGAGTCGAGGATCTCGTCGTATGACGAGAAGGCTTCCTCGAGGGTAGGGATGAAAACGGAGCGGAAACGAAAGTAAATGAGTGCTATCATATCTGTTTTTGTATTTTTTAACGGAAACAGAAACGAATACAGATATCCTGAAAACGGATATGAAAGTAGATAGTACCGGAAATGAACATGGACCGAATAAGGAGCGGACATGGATGCGAAATTGAATATCTATCGGAATAAAAAACCCTTGATATGTGAAAAAGGCACGATAAACCAATAAAAGGTTCAATTTGCATGCATATTGATAAATTATAAACATATATAATAAAGTAAAAATAGGTTTTATCGAAAGTTCTGGTTCTAATGAACATATACTATTTATTTTTAGCAAATAATTTTATATTAATTTAATTTAAATGGTTTAATATTTCACGAATAGATGATAGATCAAAGTTTCACATAATGTGGAAAGAAAAGGCTAATATTTTATATAGTGTAGTAAAGAAACAATGAAAATGGAAATTTTCCGTTTTTATTATGCGGAATATTCCGTTTTTGTTGGAAATCACAATTTCGTTTTTGCTTCTGTTTTCGGATGAAAAATTCCGTTTTTGTTTCAGTTCTGGAATAATCTGTCTCCGTTTCCTTATAACCCTTATCATTTCCGTTTTTTTTCCGAAACAGACGGAAACTTTCCGCTCCGTTTTCATCTCTACTCGAGGGAGCGGTCATCAGTGGCCTAGGTGAGGCCACCGACAAAGCAGCAGTACTCAACATTCACCACCGCCATTCCTTCCTTCCCACTAAACCCTAGGATGAACCCAAACCCGAACCGAGGGGAACAAGAGGTAAGAGGGAGAGGAGAAGCCAACCCACCTCAACGGAGCACGAGGAGGCATGGTTGCCCTACTCCCCTCCTTTTGTAAGCCTTGCCTGCTGTCCTGATCAGATCGGACGGCGCCCTGGGTCGAGTGGATTATTAGGTGTTTTGGTGTTGGAAACATTTCTTGGGGGAAGAAAAACGAAGAACTAGGTGATGAAAAAAATTCAGGAGAAAAATAGGAAGCAAGAAAGCTATTGAGATTTGAGAGATGGGATTAGGGATGAAAATGGTGCCGAAAGTTTCCGTCCTTTCCAAAAAAAGGAAACCGAGAGAGTTATATGGAAACGGAAACGGAATATCCCGGAACGGAAACGAAAACATAATTTTTTATCCAGAAATGGAAACAAAAATGGAAGAGTGATTTCCGACGGAAACAGAATATTCCGCATGACAAAAATGGAAAGTTTCCGTTTCCACTGTTTCTTTAATTCACTATATAAAATATTAGCTCTTGTTTTTTCACATTATGTAAAACTTTGAAATATCTTCTATTCGTGAACTATTAAACAATTTAAATTAAATTAATATATAATTATTTACTATAAATAAATAATATATGTTCATTAGAACCACAACTTTCTATAAAACACATTTTTTATTTTATTATATATATTTATCATTTATTAATATGTATGCAAATCAAATCTATTTATTGTTTTATGATATTTTTTCACATATGAAGGTTTTTTTATTTCGACAGATATTCGGTTCCGTATTTGTGTCCGCTCCTTATTCGGTCCGTTTTCGTTTCCGGTACTATCCGCTTTCGTATCCGTTTCCGTTAAAAAAATACGGAAACGGATATGGTAGCACTCATTTTCGTCCGTTTCCGCTCCGTTTTCATCCCTAGATGGGATAGTTGGGGTGTTGAACTTATTTGCTACTTTTATTTTGCTACATTGCTATATTATTATTGGTCTATTGCTATTTGGTATTTGCTACTTTTACCGTGCTATATTGCTATTACTATTTGAAATTTTCTACTTATCTGCTGATATTTCTTTTCCTAATTCTTATATTTTCTATGTGAGTAAGGCGTCGCCTCGCCTTACGCTTTACTGCTTAAACGTTAAAAAGGTAGTGGGGTGCCTAGTGTCACCTTATGGCCTTAATAACTATGCCTAATATGGGAAGATTCTCATTATTTCCCAGGAGGTGGAAGGAGATGAAGAGGACTGGGGCCAAGAAGAGCAAGGCAATGCTGCTGTCAAGGTTATGTGCCGCTTATGCTTTTCAGGTGAAAATGAGGGTAGTACAAAAGCTGCCAAAATGCTTCCATGCAAACTCTGCAGCAAAAAGTATCATAGAAATTGTTTGAAAAACTGGGGTGAACATAGAGGTAACTAAAAAACTCTCCTTTTATTGCCCCTTCAATGTCTACTGTTGTTTATATCGGTTGACAATTTTATGATCCATCTAGATCTTTTCCACTGGAGCTCATGGGTCTGCCCCTCTTGCCGCAGCTGTGAGGTCAGTTGTCTATCTATTTACTTGTTATCCTTATACTTGCGTGTTTCACATATATTGGCGTTTTTGATGCCAGAAACATTTAAAACTTTGTTTCCTGTGTATTCTGTTACTTACATAAAGCTCATTTCTTTGAGCTAAGGGCTGCAAAGTGTAACGATCATTGTATGGTGTTTGAGGAATCCAGTACGGCGGTACCTGTATATGTGCCAGTTGTTATGGTGGTCATGTATTTACAAAAGCAGGGATAAATATGTTTTTTTATCTTATTAATGTTGGAAGTGCTCTCCTCCCCATTTCTTCATGCAGATTTTGTTTTTATGCCATAATTCTACATTGGCATCTCATACATTTATTATACCATAACTACCTGCCATATGTATAGGTATGTCGACGACCTGGTGACCCCAAAAAGTTAATGTTTTGTAAAAGGTGTGATGGTGCTTATCACTGCTACTGTCAGCAACCCTCACACAAGGTACACCTTCATCCCCTCTTTTCTTTTGTTTTTATCTATGGCTCATCTCTTAGCAGCGGACATCATATAACCTTGCAGAATGTTACCCATGGACCGTACTTATGTCCAAAACATACAAGGTGTCACAGTTGTGGATCTGGTGTACCTGGGAGTGGCCATAGCACAAGGTACTGATTCAAACAATTGATCTGAAAATTTATTTATAGTGATCCTTTTAGCAAGTTATTATCACCTGTTGTCTAATTCCTTTTCTGCAACATTGTGAATGGATATACAGGTGGTTTCTGGGGTACACTTGCTGTGATGCTTGTGGACGGTTGTTTGTGAAAGGAAACTACTGTCCAGTTTGCTTGAAGGTAGCCCCTTCCATATTTCTTTTTTTGACATAATTATGTCTATGATGGCTTCTGCAATGATGCAGTTTAGTTTAGCTTGTGAGATTTATTATCTCCTGTTCAATTTCAGGAATTGTAACTTTCTTGTTTCTGTCTATACTCTATAGTTGAATGTCTGTTTGATTAACACTTCATTTCTGTGGCTAAGTTGAACTGTTGAAGAGTGTAATATAAATTGTAATGTCCCATCTTACTAATTTCTGTTTATATGCTTTATCTGCTCCTGGTTCCCCCCTTTTCAGGTTTATAGGGATTCTGAAGTGATACCGATGGTTTGCTGTGATGTTTGTGAAAAGTGGGTACATATTGAGTGTGATGGCATCAGGTTTGTATGATCGTCAACCCCATTTTATTGTTTTGATAACTACACTCATATTTATTCCTTCTCCACATGTACTGCTTCTTGCCTTGGTACTTCGATTCTCCATGTATTTACCGTCTTTCATGATTCATTGCCTTACCATCACATCATTTCATGTATTTATGCAGCGAGGAAAAGTACCATCAGTTTCAATCTGACCAAAACCTTCAGTATACATGCGCCGCATGCCGTGGCGAATGCTCCCAGGTGTTATTTACTTCTGGCATATTTTCTCATTGATACAGAGCTATTGTTTTTCTAACACCCCTAACCCCTTCTTTTTCAATCTTCAGATCAGGGACACAGAGGATGCTGTTAGGGAGCTTTGGAAGAGACGAGACATTGTTGATCATGACCTTATGGCTAGTTTAAGGGCTGCGGCTGCACTGCCTTCTTTGGAAGATGTGTCACCATCTTATCCAAACTCAGATGATGAAAGACTTGGTGCACATGTAATGAAAAATGATGGTAAAAATAAACTGAAATTCTCTTTCAAAAGCAACAGTAGTAAGGCTGCGCTAGATTCATCTGAACAAGAGAAGAACGCTATCAAGAGCACAGGGTCAAATAAGAAACATTCCAAGAAGAAAGGCAATCAGAATAATAAAACAGTCTGCGATCAGGATGAGGTATTTTTAGAGAAAAGGAATGAAGCTAAATCATTGAGTAGTTTGGGAGATCAAACTGCAAATGTTACTCGTGATAAGAGTTCATTTAAAAATGATGCTGATGTGTTTCTGCTATCTTCAACTCGAAGTGTAGAGAAGGATTTGAAATCCTCATCTGTGAAAGCTGCAGCAAACAATGCTGATATGATACCCAAAGTCAAGATTAAAGGAAGTAAGGTACCGAGTTTGCATTTCAAAGACGTAGGTGAGGAAAATGCTGCGAAGAGTGACACAGCCAAAGGTACCAAATTGGTTATTCATCTTGGTTCAAGACACAAAAGTAGGAGTGGTTCTCCCAGGTCTGAAATGTCCAATTCTCAAAAAGAAGAGCTGGGTTCAATGCATGGTATGCGCCCCGCCCCCTATGTAGTAGTTTCACAGAATTTACCATTTTATTTGCTTGCTATAAATATTTGGTATATGCATGTACACTCTTCTATTTTAAAAAACAAGTAATTTTGAGCTGTCATTAAAGTTGTTATATGTGCTGGCATGAAATTATAATAGCAACTTGGTGACATTTCTATAGCTGTATGATGTTCTTATTTACAGATAGGGGCTGTCACATGCCTTATTTGCTAGTATATCCATTCCTTTTATTTGTTGTTTTGGTCATCAGCACGGTGTCGATACACCCCTTTAGCCATTACATTTCTAATTATATTATTAAAAACATTGGTACGGAAAAACTTTTGATGTAGAATCAGCTAGCATATTTGTCATATGAAAACTCTAAATAGTTCCATGTATATTTCTAGTTCTTCTAAAAACAACTGAAAGGTTGACTGTGCCCATTCTAAAAACGACAACTAAACTAGAAGTCTAGAATAGATTTGATTCTTCCTAACACTTCCTGATTCTGAAGAAAGCCTCATGGTCACCATGACATGAACAGATCGTTAGCAGTTCGATCATTTAAGCATGTGTCTGGTCAGGCATTTCCTATTTGAACCTCTCTTCCCCTCCTCTCTCCTCTGGGTTTATCCACTGCCTCATATATTTTCTCCTTTTGACAACCCAATTTCCTCCCTGAAATGGCTATCCGCCATTGCTCAATGTATGATTTATGCTTTGTATGTTAATTTGAATGAACTTTGCTGTCTTTCCATTATTGTTGTTTATTTTCCTGATTTATTTTCAATCGTAATGGTCCTGCACTCGGTTCATCTTTTGTTGGTAACAAATAACCCATATTTCTTTGTTGATGTTTTTATTCTAATAAACAAATTACTTAAGCCTTTAATGGTTAGCCATACAAGACTTCTCTCAGGTTTAGTCCAGGTTTGTTCCCTCGAAAGAAGATTGAAATAACTTGGTCTTCACTGCTATTTCAGGAGGGAAAGTTGATGTGACAAGCCAATTCAAAAGCTCGAGAAGTGAGATAAAAGAAAAAAGTGTAATGAAGCTAGTTAGAGAGACTGGAGTACAACAAAATAGCCTTTTGGGAGATCTAGGTGCTTCAAAAAAGCATGCTACTGGAAAAAGGAGCAATGCTACAGTTTCTGGACTGGAAAATGCAAGTGAAAGCGGTACTAGAAGCAGATCATTTGGAAATAAACAATCTGTTGTTAATCAGCTGACTGGGAACCAGGGGGCTGCTTCAATTTCTGTGAACAACTCTCCTGACAGCTTGAAGCCATCACTGCTCAAGCTTAAATTTAAACGCCCAATTTTTGAGCAGCCAAGTACTCAGGCTTCTCAACCAGAGGAGCCGGGCGCCTGGGCTTCACAGCAAGAGGAGTTAAATGTTGCTAAAGGCCAGAGATCAAAGAGGAAGAGACCTTCATTGGACAAGATGGAGGGTTCGGAAGATAAGCCTCCAGCTAAGAGGCATGAGCAGAGCACAGGAGATGAAGCAATGGATGCGAACTGGATCCTGCGGAAGTTGGGCAAGGATGCAATTGGGAAGAGGATTGAGGTCCAGCTAGCTTCTGATGGTAAATGGTGAGCTCTCTAACCGGAATTTTTGATACTGCTTCAGTAGTACATTATAAGGAGTATATCACCATTTTCATTCTCATTAAGTAATTCTTGGCCTTCTACTCAGCTTATGCATTAAAATGGTATGTCTTGGGCTCATGGCACCTGAGATGTTTAATGAACTATTAGCTATTGGTTTAGCTCTCTCAAGAACACACTCAAGAACACAAGAACACTCAACTCACAAAGTAAGAAGATGAACAGGACGAACGGAATTTTTATTGCTGCACACACCAAGCACTGTACTTCACTTCTCACCAAGTACACATGACTTGTTAGCTTAAATAGACATGCACACGCACTTTAGCCACTAATTATCTTGTGGCACTTACTCCACACAATTAGCATTACTACATGTAGAATCTTCACTAATTCTAGCATGCAGCACCACTACACTATCTCCACTAATTGCAGCATTCCGCACCACTACACCCAGCCACTACTTGCATGCAATTCACTCACGTCACCCCTGCATGCACTGGAAGCCAAGACGCCACGCACATCTTGTTCACCTCTTCCTTATGCAAGACTTGCTCCACTGCTTGCTCCAAGACTTGGCCAAATAAACTCCTGGCCGCACACAGATGCAATACACCCAAAACTGCTAATGCAAAATCAATAAGATTAGACCCAACATTAGCATGTGCGATAGATTTGGTATTTTTGCTCTATGCGTCGTTTTTGGTCCTTGGGCACTAACACAATTAGTCTGTTAATTATAATCTCCCAGAACAACTTCCCGTGTATTTTATTGATAGCTAAAAGCCAATTCATGAATAAACTTAACTTTCATGGCATTTAAACCTTATGAATCTGACCGGGGGAAATTGATGACTGAAATAATTCTTTTTTTTTGGCAGGCATCAGGGGGTGGTCTCGAATGTAATCAATGGCGCTCTTTGCCTTCAGTTAGATAATGGTAGATCTGAGAACGTGGAGCTGGGAAAGCAGGCAATCCGCTTGATAGCGCAAAGGTCAAAAGGCGGAAAGAAATGAATCCTATTTCCGCCTGCCTCAGCTCTTGCTCAGTCAACTTGCTACCTGCACAGCAGACAGACTTCTGCAGGTTCCAGCATCTGAATTGCAGCAGTCTCTGTTAATAGGAGGTGTGGGAGTCGCTTGTCTCGCTGCCTTAGCTGACTGGATGAGACATGGAGCACAACCTCACCTGTCGCGCAAATGCGCGGTGTCTCGCTAGCCCTAGCCTAGCATGCAACAGACTTGTTTTCTGCCTTTTTGTTCCCGTGCTGGATGAAGCACATTGGCTTCAATTTGATTCTGGGGGTGTAGGGACAAACAACCGGGAAGGTTTCAGGGCACCTTGGATGTAAAAGATTAAAGAAATGTCAGATGATGGTCGTGTGTACATGTAGTTGCTGGTTGAGTTACCCGTATTTACTTTCTGGATAGCTTAGAATAATTGAATACATTTCACAGTAAGGTTTAGACACATATATACATCAGAGATGATGATCGAACAAATCCAATCAACTAGAAAGCATGGTAGGATGATTGGATATGTCTGATCGTCTAGACAGCACAAAAGTAATAGAAGTCATAGAAACTAAGAGTAATAGAAATACTGCTACTACATACATGAACATATAACACATAATCTTAACAACCTTCCTCAAACTCAAGGTGGATCCCCTCAAGGTGGATCTGACACATTGAGTTTGAGTAAATGAAGTCAATGTTAAGCTTGAGTCTGAGCTTTGATGAAGAAATTCACAACTTATAACTCGGATGGCGCATACTTGAGCTCAATAGTGTTCTGATGACAATGAGATCTAGTGAAGGAAATATCAACTCTAATATGTTTAGTAAATTCATGCTTTACATGATTATTAGTAATCTGTATGGCTCTAGTATTGTCACAAAGAAGAGGTATAGGATCATCACAGGAGATCTCAAAATCAGCCAATAGCCATCTTAGCCACACAATCTCAGAAATAGTAGTAGCAAGTGCACGAAGTTCTGCTTCTGTACTGGACCAATCTCAGAAATAGTAGTAGCAAGTGCACGAAGTTCTGCTTCTGTACTGGACCGAGAGACTGCTGTTTGTTTCTTAGACTTCCACACAAGAGGAGAAGAGTCAAGAAGAATACAATAGCCAGTAATAGAGCGACGATCAGTAGGATCACTTGCTCAAGTAGAGTCCGAGTAAGTATGAAGCTTAAGTGAACTATCATGAGAGTAAAACAAGCTTTGAGACGATGTTTCCCTTAAATATCGCAGCACACAAAGTAAATGTCCAAAATGAGAAGTAGGAGCACTTACAAATCGACTCAAAATATGGACGACATGAGCAATATCTGACCAGGTAACAGTGAGAGTTGGTGAAGCGCGTCCTCGAAGAACTCCGCCTAGCTCCGTCCGTTCGTCGGCAATGAAGACAACGTAGTCCGACGATCTCTATGGGAAGATCAGCACTGCAGCAGGAGTGGCGCCTCTACGGTATCCACACGTACAGAGACGGAATCATCTCAAACTAGTATGCTAGTACCGCGTAAGAAGTTAAGGGAGAGATAGCCACAACCGGTGTAGCCAGGAGAGGTGGTGGCTAGGGTTAGGTCGAATCAACAGCAACCTTTTCGTCCTAGCCCCTCCTCTCCTTATATAGTGCCCTCTCATGAGCCTTTAATCAATATTAAAGCCCAACAGATCTTCCGAAACTTTCGAAAATAATATTCTGTACGAATTTATTTCTGCCCGGAACTTCCAGTCCTAACCGGAACTTCTGGACCCCGGAACTTCCGGCCTAACCGGAACTTCTGCACCCAGAACTTTCAGTCCAACCGGAACTTCTGAAAATAACATTCTATATCGAATTTATTTCGACCCGGAAGTTCCAGTTCCACCCGGAACTTCTGGTTCGTCCAGAATTCACCTTTCAGGCATGCCTGGAACTTCTGGTCTAACCGAAACTTTCGGTTCCTCCAGAAATCGAAACTAAAACTGGGGCTGGCCTAGAACTTCTGGTCTAACTGGAACTTCCGGATGCTCCAGAACCCAAAACTTCTGGCCTCAGACCAGAACTTCCGGTTCTCATAGAATTCTCTCGGGCATATTTCCATCAATCTCCTACTTGCACAAGAGCTAATTCTTGCAAGATTTAGAATCCCATCCCCTTAAGCGTGCGACCCGATAGGTTCATATGCAAACGGCCGCTACCTGAAAACCCTTTCTGAATCGCCGATCAATATCGGTACCTAGCAGCACATATTGACCCCCAAAAGTATATAAAATCAAAATCATATTTTCTGAACCTTTATATACTCACGCACCAATTCCTTTACCACATGACATCATTCAAGCTTAAGGCGAGATTCGTGCCACCCTTGTTGATAGCTCAACACTTTACTCAATCAAGTAGTGGATTAATCATGATCAACTCTTTGATTATAGTGGCATGGCCATGCACTTTTCTAATCCAACTATCTCGAGGGGCCCAGAGACGTCTCTCCCATTATTTGGGAGGGGTAAATTCTATCTTGACCGCTCACATCCCACGACATGTTTCATAACACATCTGAAAACAACCTTTATAACTACCCAATTACGGAATAGCGTTTGGAAGCCCCTAAGTGTGCACTACACATTCTGGAATCAATGACGATCTCAGGTCTAAGGATTCTGCGGGTACACCATTTGAGATGACAACTGATGACACATCATGAATAACAATCCCAGCAGTATCTCAAAGTGGGTCTATCCAACTCCATGTTCACTAACATGAGTCCACATCACTGATTTGACATCTCCATGTCTAAGATCCACGAAACATGATCATCAATTAGACAGATGTGCTACTCTATAAATCATCACTGTCCCACATGATGATATGAGATTAGGGATCGTTTAGAATAACATCATCACGAAACAAAGGGTTTTACAAACAAGTCACATACTTGCTGATCAATGTAAAAGATATTTATTCAAGGAACAAGATAACCAATTATCCAAATGTATATTAGCATAGACAAGACACCTTTTCTCACATACACTAGACTCACTCACGTAAGTATCTAATACCCATAGAGGTCAAATACGCCTCATGCTTGGGCTGCGAGAGAGGTTTCGTCAACGGATCGACGATGTTTAAATTCGTGTGCACCTTGCATATCTTTATATCACCTCTATCTATAATCTCTCTGATGAGGTGATAGCGCCGCAGTATATGCTTAGACTTCTGGTGTGACCTAGGCTCCTTGGCTTACGTAATGGCACCACTATTATCATAATAGAGGTCCATTGGACTGGACGCACTAGGGACAACACCCAACTCAGAAACAAATTTTCTGATCCAAACAGTCTCCTTCGCAGCTTCAGAAGCTGCAATGTACTCGGTCTCTGTTGTTGAATCTACAATCGTTTCTTGCTTGGAACTCTGCTAACTCACTGCGCCTCCATTGAGGCAAAACACAAATCTAGACTACGATCACGAATCATCCTTGTCGGTTTGGAAGCTAGCATCGGTGTAACCATTTACAACGAGCTCCTCCTCACCTCAATAGACTAGGAACATATCCTCAGTTCTTCTCAAGTACTTAAGGATACTCTTTACTGTCGCCCAATGACTTTCACCCGAGTTTGATTGGTATCTGCTCGTAACACTTAGAGCATAAGAAACATCTGGGCGTGTACAAAGCATGGCATACATGATGGATCCGATTGCGGAGGCATACGGGATTGCACTCATCTTCTCCAGCTCATCAGGTGTCGAAGGACACTGACTCTTGCTGAGCGTAACACCATGTGACATTGGCAGAAAACCTTTATCGAAATTCTACATATTGAACCGTTTCAATACCTTATCAATGTACATACTTTGGCTTAATCCAATTAGCCTTCTCGATCTATCTCTATAGATCTTTGTGCCCAAAATGTATGCTGCCTCTTCGAGATCTTTCACTGAGAAACTTTTTCTCAACGAAGACTTTACAACATCTAGCATAGGAATATCATTTCTGATTAACAATATGTCATCTACATATAAGACCAGAAATGCAAGTGAGCTCTCATTAGCCTTTTATAAACACAAGGCTCTTCTTAATTCTTGATGAAGCGAAACCCTCTGACTACCTCATCAAAACGAAGATTCTAACTCCGAGAAGCCTGCTTCAGCCCATAAATGGACCTTTACAGCTTGCAAACTTTTCCAGCATTCTTTGGATCGTCATGACCTTCAGACTATGTCATGTACCATCGTCACTTAGGTTTCCATTAAGGAAAGCCGTTTTGACATCCACTTGCCATATCTCATAGTCATAATATGCGGCAATCGCTAGGATGATCCGGATAGACTTTAGCATTGCGATGGACGAAAACGTTTTATCATAATCAACACCTTGAATCTGCTTAAAACCTTTTGCCACCAATCGTGCCTTATAAATGTGAATATTTCCATCAACGTCTATCGTTTTCTTAAAAATCCATTTACACTCAATAGTTTTTACACCATTAGGTGGATCGACCAAGTTCCAAACTTTATTCTCTCGCATAGATTCTAACTCGGATCTTATGGCTCCAAGTCATATCTCAGAGTCTGGTCCCATCACCGCTTTCGAATAGGTCTTAGGTTCATTATTGTCCAACAATAATATGTCACGCTGCCCAGTGGTCAAAAATACAAACCGCTCAGGCGCACGACTCAACCTCTCTGACCGACGTAGGGCTGGTGTCTCGACAACAGGTTCTGCAATATCTTGTATGTCGAGTTCTGATTCAGTAGAAGCTGAAACACTTTCTAGTGGTTCTCGAACCTCTTTGAGTCGCACCGTGCTCCTACTAACTCTTTTTGAGAGAAACTCTTTCTCAAGAAAAACACCATTCTGGGCGACAAACACTTTGCCCTCTTCCCGGTTATAGAAGTAATATCCTTTGGTTTTCCTATGATACCCCACAAAGAAGCATTTATTAGATTTGAGAGTGAGCTTATCAGACATCAAATGTTTTACATAGGCCTTATAACCCCATATCTTTAGAAAAGACAACCCAGGACGCTTCCCAGTCCATATCTCATATGGTGTCCTCTCTACAGATTTAGATGAAACTCTGTTTAATGTGAAAGCAGCAGTTTCTAAAGCAAATCCCCCGAAATACAATGGAAGATCAGTTTGACTCATCATCGATCGGACGATGTCTAACAAAGTTTGGTTCCTCCGCTCGAACACCCCATTCTATTGGGGCGTGCCAGGTGGAGTCAGCTATGAAACAATTCCACACTACTTTAGATGATCAATAAACTCATGGCTCAAATATTCACCTCCACGATCCGATCGTAGAAATTTAATTATCTTACTTGTATAATTTTGTACCTCATTCTAGAGCTCCTTGAACTTTTAAAAGGATTCTGACTTATACCTTATTAGATAGATGTAACCAAATCTACTAAAGTCGTCGATAAAAGTGATGAAGTACTGAAAACCACCTCTGGCCGTAGAACTCTTTGGTCCACATACATCAGTATGTACAATGGCCAACAATTCATTTGCCCTCTCACTTTGACCAGTGAAAGGTGACTTAGTCATTTTGCCAAGTAAACAAGACTCACATGTGTCAAATGATTCAAAATCAAATGACTCCAAAAGCCCATCTTTATGGAGATTCTATATGCGCTTCTCATTTATATGACCTAAATGACAATGCCAAATATAGGTAGGATTTAAATCATTAAGCCGAGGCTTCTTGGTATTAATATTATAAACATGTGTATTCTCAAGATTTAGAATATATAAGCTATTCAACAATGGACAAATACCATAGAGCATACCATTCAAAAATATCGAACAACACTTGTTCTTTATTATGAATTCAAAATCGTCTTCCTCTAAACATGATGAAGAGATAATGTTTCTGCCAAAGGCGGGAATAAAATAACAATTATTCAATTCCAAAATTAATCCTGAGGGTAGCGACAAAGAATAAACGTCGATGACCAACGCATCAACTTTTGCACCATTGCCGACGCGAACATCTAATTCACCTCTTGGACACTTTCTAGTCCTTTTCAGCCCCTGCAATGATTTGCAAGTCTGAATCATTGATCCGGTATCAAATACCCATTAATCACTTGGCCGAGTAGCAAGATAAATTTTAATAACATTTATACCTAAAGTAAAAAGTCATACTTCCCTTCTTTTTCTTTTGTTCTTCCAAGTACAACTTGCAATTCCTCCGCCAATGGCCAGGCTTATGGCAGTGGTGGCAAGTGTCAGAGTTAGCAGGACCCGACTTAGACTTTCCAGTCGGATTAGACTTAGAGCTCGAGATCGCATCTGAAGTTTTAGCCTTTCCCTTACGTTTTCTCTTCTTACTTTCCTTTTGAACCATCATCACATGACTAGGATTTTTCTTAAGGCTTTCCTCGGCTGTCTTGAGCATCCCATGCAATTCAGCAATGCTCTTCTGCATGCCAGTCATATGAAAATTCAGAATAAACGGCTCAAAGCTCGTAGGGAGCGACTGTAGAATCACATATGTGGCCAAATCTTTATCAAGAGCAGACCCAAATTTTTCTAGGTTCTCAATATAACCAATTATCATGATCACATGAGGACTCACTGGACTGTCTTCCGCCAACCTGCACGCAAACAAGGACTTTGAGACATTATACCTCTCAGTCCGTGCTTAGTTCTCAAACATACCTTTGAGTCTCACGATCATATCGTAGGCATCCATGTCTTCGTATTGGTTCTGAAGCTTAGAGGACAGAGGACATGTAAGCAAGCATGAGACAGCTGACATCAACTGAATCATTGGCGTGCTTCTCATAAGCCCGCCTATCAGCAAGTGGTGTATCATCCGTTGGTTCATCAGGATGAGGTTCCTCTAGAACATAGTCCTTTTTCTCCTGCTTGAGAATAATTCTCAAGTTTCTGTACCAGTCAATAAAATTTGTTTCAGATAATTTCTTCCTTTCTAGGATAGATCGCAGATTAAAAATAGAAGTGTTCTTTGCAGTAGGTGCCATGATCTACAACAAAATGCAAGGTTCAGCACTATGCTATGTTGATCTTCTATTAAATAAAATATGTATCACAATATGTAAAATGATCGCTTTCTCTCTAACGACATATTGTGGAACAAGATCCATATTCATCTAACTCCTAGTGAGCTTTGGCACCACTACTAGAAGATTAGTGACATAGGTAAGCAACACTTGCTAATCACATCATATGTGACTCTTGTTCGTTGGGGTAGTATCTAATGCCCGACTCCCAACTCCATGCCCCAAAGCCCAAAACCGTTTTGATAGCTTTGTTAAGCAAACCAATACTATGCATGTGGTTGTCCGACATCCACCCTAACTGGTCAAGATAAAAGACGGCACCCTGCTTTGGCAGACCCACCATCGATGATCGAGAACCTTGTTAGGTGTAGCTATTGGAAAGTGCATCAATACTTAATTTTCTGAAGGAAACTATTCTAACATGGTAATGATACCTACCGTACACGGAACATGAAAGAATAGTATGACATGAACATAAGTAAACATTACAGGCAATCATATTAATTATGATATAGTATGGCCCTCTTGTATGATGATCTCTATCTCTATGGTTCATGTCCTTCGGGTCATCACGCTTCAGGCCTCTATGAACTTGTATCAGTTTATTACATCTAATAACACTATGCTAATTACATGAGCAGAAGCATCACATGTCGACGCGCAGGTCGTACAACATTTGAACAGCCTTGGGCCGTAATTGACCATGGCACACAGGCCATGAAAGTTACAAGCGAGCATCATATACTTTGCAAGGCCATACCAGTCACAACGTTCTCTACATAAACGAGTTAAGCGGAATCTACGCGTGACTGAAAAATATACCCGGAACTTCCCGCTCAGAGGCCCGGAACTTCTGGTCGAAGGGCCCGGAACTTTTGACTCAGGGCCAGAACTTCCGAAATCAACCTTCTGACTCGAATTTATTTTGACCCGGAACTTCCGAAAATAACCTTCTGACTCAGAATTTATTTCTGTTTGAAACTTTCGGTTCAACTGGAACTTCCGGACTAGGAACTTCCGAAAATAACATTCTGTATCAAAAATTATTTCGGCCCGAAACTTTCGGGTCATGCCCGGAACTTCTGAAAATGCGACGAAAAACAATAGATCCAATCTATTTCTACCACATATCACCTATATGTGATCGATACAGATCGAACACTACGCACATAGGCTCTGATACCACTGTTGGGTTATGGGGAGGCTACACTAGCGTTAATTTCAAAAATTTTACCCCGTTCACCCAGGAACCATGCGTGTAATGGGATCATGGATCGTTTACCTCTAATGCGAGACGCGCAAGTGCAGCGGAAGAAGAGTTGGTGAAGCGCGTCCTCGAAGAACTCCGCCCAGCTCCGTCCGTTCGTCGGCGATGAAGACGACGTAGTCTGACGATCTCCACAGGAAGATCAGCACCGCAGTAGCAGTGGCGCCTCTACGGTATCGACACGTACAGGGACGGAATCACCTCAAACCAGAACGCTAGTACCGCGCAAGAAGTTAAGGGAGAGATAGCTACAACCGGTGTAGCCAGGAGAGGTGGCGGCTAGGGTTAGGCCGAATCAACAACAACCTTTTCGTCCTAGCCCCTCCTCTCCTTATATAGCGCCCTCTCATGGGCCTTTAATCAGTATTAAAGCCTAACAGATCTAGTCTGTTCGTTTGGCCCGAAACTTCCGGTCCTAATCGGAACTTTCGAAAATAACATTCTGTATGAATTTATTTCTGCCCAAAACTTTCAGTCCTAACCGAAACTTCCGGCCTAACCGGAACTTCTGCACCTAGAATTTTCGGTCCAACTGGAACTTCCGAAAATAACATTCTGTATCGAATTTATTTTGACCAGGAAGTTTTGGTTTCACCCGAAACTTCCGGTTCGTCCATAATTCACCTTTCAGGCATGCCCGAAACTTCTGGTCCAACCGAAACTTTCGGTTCCTCCAGAAATCGAAACTGAAACTGGGGCTGGCCCAGAACTTTCGACCTCAGACAAGAACTTTCGGTTTCCCCAGAATTCTCTTCGGCATATTTCCATCAGCGCGTACCTGCAAGATGAGAGAAGCTACGACCCCGCGTGCGTGAGATTAGGGTTGGAAAAGCGAACTTTTTCTGTCTTCATCCTTGCATCCTACTCCTTGCATCCACAGCACTGCAGGCGATGGCATGGAGACGAGGGTGGCGGCGTGGAGATGAGGGGTTGAGAGGAGGAGGCCACCACCGCTGATGCGAGGGCCCTCGCGACATCCACGGTAGATAGCGGCGGCGAACGCCATGAGGAGGAGGAGGAGGGATCGCTGCGCCATCGTGGACATTGTGAGGTTGGGAGATGGTGGGGCAGCACTGGGGAGGGGCGCATGGCGACGCCGTGCGGAAGGGCGGGGGGCGGGGCAGCGCCGGGCTGGACTAGGAGGAGCAGGGCGACGCTTCCTTTTTGGAAGGAGATTCGGCAACATTAGAGGAGAGAAATTAGAGGATTAGTTAGAGGATGTGAGAATATTATTATTGATTGATGATGAGCGATAAATGGTTAAGATTAACAGATGAATAATGAATGGTTGAGATTTACCAGATGAGTGATATGTTCATTTTCTCAACTCGTCAATTATATAGTAGGATAGATAAGTTTGTAGTGACACTGTTAAATTAAAATACTAGACTAGATCCGCTCCTAGCAGGAGAGTCACCATGTATGGGTTGCCAGCATCACAAGAAATGAGCTTTTGGACTACATCCTTCATTCTCTTCCGCAGGTGACAGCCATTTGACCATCTCCGCCATTGTCGCCGCTTGCAAGCTACACAAGTCGCCATTCAACCTCCAGTTGACAAACTCTGAAAGCCATGAACTTTCTTTGCATCTCGACTTCTGTTTCAGCAGCGCGACCGTTGTCCTGAAAACCATCTCCACTTCCTCTTCTTCCCTGCCGATGGCCCAATCCGACAGCCGGAGTCCTCTCACCCAGGCCCCAGCTGCATGAGCACCACCCCGTAGCTGTAGACATCAACCTTTCCTGTCGCGATGTCGCCTCTGGTGCCATGCAAGGATGCTCGAAAGCAACTGGCATTCTGGCCACCCTTCTTGTTTGTGTTCAGCTTCAGCAGCTTCACTTGCCCGAAATCTGCCAGCTTGGGTTCCAACTCCGAGTCGAGAATGACGTTCTCCGGCTTCACGTCGCAGTGGATCACCCATTCTAGGAACTCATAAGTAGACGTGGTTATTATCGTATATGGTGAAATTGGTGAATTGTTGATGGTTTAGAAATGTTTAAGGACATAACGCCCTTTGCCAATATAAGTGATAGTTTACACTCATCCATACGATGAGTCATCCATAAATTAAGGTTATGTTTGTTTGTTTGAATCAAAGCCCATCCATAATAGTTCGGTACAGTTTTAAATAACGAGTATGTTTGGTTGATTGTATCGTATGAAGCCATTCAGGATCGGTTGGTTCAGATTATTAGAATATTCCTTTCAGATGTTGAACCGTTTTGTGTGGCAAAAACAAACGAACGACGTTGTTTAGAATGAGTTCATCCAATTTTTTTGATCCACGCGTGATTACGCTACCCAACTCCTTTCATTCATCCAACTAAACATAAAATTGTATTATCTTGTATCATTCCATACAATCAACAATATCAATCAATACTATCCCATCCAGAACAATATCATCCCATTCAACTTCGTTCAACCATCCAAACGCTACCTAATTGCACATTTCAATCCATATGTATCAATCAACCGGCCATCTTTTAGTTAATTAAGCCCCAGCCAGGCTCATGATTTTATTCAATCGTACACATATTTTTTCATACACGCTGTTCAAGCGGTTTTACATTATTCATCCGTCCAAGCTCATGCTGATAATTCCTGCAAATTTCAGCTTAAGAAAAGGTTGCATTTCCTCCGATGCCAATAACAGACTGTTCAGTTGGGTCCTAATTGCAATAATAGCAGTACTTAGCAATTAGTGACCTCGATTAAAATAAATTTAACAGCAATAGCTTATAGAAAATTATTGGCCTAAATGAATTAAGGACAGATGATCTGTCTAATATTTTGGAGTGTTTTCGTTAAATTCTTCTACTAAAAGACATGTTTTTA